>OU015502.1:102856785-103056785 GCA_907164885.2 Dolomedes plantarius
AATAGCTAGTTTTCTATAAACATTGAAAATGAACTTTGAAAAATAACTTAGGATCCATTGTCAAAATTTTATTTCATGTCTTTCAGACAGACTACATCTTGCTTTCATAAAAAATTGATTTAGATATGATTTAAAAAATGTCTTACAGTGCCGCAATTTTAGTTTGTATTATCCCTTTCAATGTTAATGCAGAGAGCTCGGCTCCACAACGAGTGTTACATTTTTAATGAAAAAGTATGGTAGATGAAAATTTTTCTAAAAAATTTTAAAATAATTTTTCATACTCAAATTTAGACACAACCCCTTGGTTAACTGCTGTCATAGAATACACGCATTGTCTTCCAATACGTCGAAACTCCATTAGAGAAACAATATTTCCTTACAGTATGTTTAATAAAAGAGTGTACGTGTTTTGTCATGTCTGCTAACTTTAGGATAATATTAGTGTGATCTTTTCTTTTTCTTGGACGCCTGACACGCATTCATGTCATCAAGGTTTGAAATAGTCGGCTCGTGTATTTTTTGTTCCCGATAGCAAGAAGCCAGTTCCCTTTCTAGACATTCTCAGTTATAACGGGTTTCCTACATTTTGCAAACGTCATGGAACTGACGTTGTCTTTTTCAGACACAATGTTGTGTGAGGAACGCAATTTGTTGAAAATGAGATTGAATATTAGGTCGTGTAACAATAGTCTTTAATTTAACGCCCTTAAAAATGAATCGAGTATAATGATATTTCATCTCAATTAAAATAATGGATTCTAAGAAAAGTTATTAGCCAAGAAATGTTGTCACCTCGACTGTCCATCAAACTGATAACCTACCGTAATTTTTCCCGGGAAATTAAGTATAAACCGATAAGCTCACCCAAATTAAAAATATGGGCAAGCAACTTCAAAAATTATTTCTAGTTCAGTTTATTTTCATAAACATTTAATTGAGAATTTAGAAATTACAAAAAAAAAACAGAAAAATAAAAGAAAAAACGCAGATATCATATGTAGGGTAGACCGGGGCATGTTGACCATAGGGGTACGTTGGCTCATGTGCGATATTTTTCAAACTATCCGGCAGATTCCGTTACTAGCTAAGCTACGTGTGTCTTAGCATGTTTTCATTCACCCATAACAGCGTCAGCAGCGAAAAAGCAATCAAACGAAAGCCTTTTCAAAATTTCAAATTTTCACTGAAGAAAGTTTTTTTTGCACTTATAAATAATCGTTCATTTGTTTCTAAATTAAAGTTTCACTTAAGTGAATATCAATCTAAAAGATCTCTGTCCAGAGCTAATTTTCTACCTACTGATTTGAAAAAATATTAATAGAATATTTGTTACAAAAACCAAAATGGTGATATGGGGCAAGTTGGTCCATTTAATCTGGGGCATGTTGGCCCAGTGGCGCAAGATGCCCCGCAGTCCAAGGGTTTGTTTTCTACATTCATAAGCCTATAAAAGTCAATAAAATTATCAATAAATCAGGAGAAGACTGGATTGAATGTACCAGTTGGAATCGTTGGGCACATGAATAATGTGTCACTGGGGACACGAAATTTTATGTTTGCATTCATTGTGACGATGAGAAAGATCGATGAAGGCAGTAGTTAAGTTGGACAAAATATCTTTTCTTATCCTTTGTGTCTTTTATATACCATATTAAAATTATATTTGATATTTTATGTGCTTTATCATTGCCGTTAGTAATTGGAAAATCAAATTAACTTAGAGGGCCATCCTGCCTCATTCGATGGGGTAGGTTGGCCCAGTGACTTGATGTCCTGCTGAGCTTCATATAGAAACCATTAATTAATATTTTTAAAATTTTCTCATACGTCGTTATGCTTTAAGATGTCAGAATATATAGATGATTAAACTATATATTCTGACTGAACAAACTAAAAAAAAGAAGTTAAAAATTTTAATAAATTATTTTTTAAAAAAATATTGTAGAAAAAATGAGCCAACAAGCCCCGGTCTATCCTACTTTCAAAAGTATTATTTTCAACGTTATAAATGCTAAATAGACTGCCAGCAACTATATATTCTAATGTTTTGCCTGAATTAAAATTAAAAAAAAGTTTTTTGTGGTTACAGTGTTTGACAAAACAACAGATATTTTTCGCTCGTGAAACTATTTACAACAGGTACCACGACTTCACCGCAACGTCTTTGTTCATATTCTTGGACAGCTTTTAAAGCTAATGCGGGGGAATTTATCTTGAGAAATTCATACAGAACCTCCGAAATTATTGACTACTTTTTATCTTTGTGACACCTCAATTTTGATCGTGAAACCCCGGCTGGTGACATCTAGAGGGCTCATACATTTCACCAACCACTGCCTTCTCGACGGACTTTTCGGTCTACAGATGTAACCATATCCAGCCAAAACACGAAGGTGTTTAATGACGTTCGTCGGGATTTGAACTGATCATCCACAGTCCGAAGACCAGCTTGCTACAACTAGGCTACCTCGGGCCGATTCTCCATAACTTAAATGAGGTAAAATATTTACCAGAATATATAATGACATAAAATACAGTAATAAAACGCAATCAGCCCCAAGAAATTTTCTGAAAAGGCATGAAGTACAAAACTTTTAATGAAATAACAATGAATGAGAATTATTCAAAAAACAATGACGAATTTAATGATATACTCAAAGAATATGATGTGATATGAAACGAATTAATAAACATTAAAAAAAAAATTGGATACAATGCATGAAATATTTAAATTTGTATATCACATAAAAAAAATTTTCTTTCAACTTTTGGCTTTATTTCAGTAATGATAAGGCTTTCTTGTGTAATTAACAATCTAAAAAATTCAGAATAATTATGAGAAATCATAAGAAATGACACATTTTAAGTAAACGTTAAAATAATTTTATTTTATCGGATACAATTTAAATAACATTTTTGGTTTGTGATAAATATAAGCAAAACGTAATTATTTACTTTGGAAAAAAATTATTAAAAATTATCTTTAGCAATTAAATTTAATAAATAAATGTTAATCTGAAACATATTGGACTATTAATCACAGCAGATGAAAAGTATAAGCTTTCTAAATTAACTATAAATAAAAAACTTATGCCTTTTGAGAGGTATAGTATATGATTTAACATATGATAGAGCAGCGGTGAGGAAAATGTTTTCGTCCGTGACCCGTTTTCTTTATATAAAAAATCTTAGGAACCCGATGAAAATTTATTGGCAATAGCAAATTTTTTTTTAATTTGAGGAAATATTAGCTAAAGCATAGAAAACGTAATAAGTAATTTTTGAGAAACTATTTAAAAAACCTATGAAATGTAGATTATGGGTACATATTTAATTTGCGTAATAACAACAAAAAAAATATCTTCCTTACCGTCCACCCTTATGTTTTTTGTCATATCTCATGTAACTAAAATTTCATATTTAAATACAAATATATAATTGTATTTCATTTAGGCAAATACTAACAAATATTAAAATTAAACGAGCAGGATATCAAAATTATAAGATTCATATTAAAACACTTAAAATTATAAACTTTATTTATCTTCATAAAATTAAAATAGAAAAAAAAATTAAAGAGAAGGGGGAACCTGGACCTCAGATAGTTTTTTTTCAATATGTGATGAAATATTTGAGAATGTTACTATCATATCATCGTTTTTTTATGTTTATGGCTAATAGTTTTGAAAACCTATTCTCGCCAATATAGGTAAAAGCTAATGGAAACAATGTAGTCTTGAGAGACTGTTTGTCACCTTATTTAACGATATCATATTTTTAACTTATACAAAAATTTCAGGTAGTCTCTTCTAACGAAACTACCGCGGGTTATTAACGTAGGATTACTTATCGTTGCTTACCTCTTCTGTATGTATATGTGTATCTATATGTATATATATATATATATATATATATATATATATATATATATATATATATATATATATATATATATATATATATATATATATATATATATATATGTGTGTGTGTGTGTGTGTGTGTGTGTGTGTGTGTGTGTGTGTAAGTGTAAGTGTAAGTGTAACAAGAAAACACGCCTTCCCAAATTACTCTTAAAGCATATTCTCTTTTTAATAAAGTACAACCCCTTTTTCAAATTGTAACCTAAAAATAATGTAAGTTATAATTTATATTGTCCCTGAAGATCATTAAGCAGGCACTTGAAATACCTGAATTCCATAACATCACCATATCTGGCCCGAACCGAACGCCCCATTAAAGTTGTATATAATAAATAAGTCCTGTTTTCAAATTCTTCCTTTTGGTAAAACGCAGATCAGCGCGTGATCCAGCAATTAATTAATCCCCGTGAGAACCACGATGTGGACACGTGAACTCCTCGAGACTAAATTCGTCCAATTAAAAATTAAGTAATTTAGGCCCTCTGGTGTCAATATCGCCAAACACTCATTTAATATTTGCCTGAACAAAAGACTTTTCTCTCTTCGCGCCTAACTCTCATTGCTGTCCACCGACGCCAGAAGTCCGGTGGTTACAACGGCTCTTCTCTTAACTTTATCATGTAAACAGCTCTCCATGCCCCGTCCTGTTGCATAGACGCAGGGCAAGTCCAGTGGCCAATGCTGCTAATGCCCTCTGATAAATAGAACACGTCTTGGAATTAGTGTTTCTCTCCTAAATTTCTTCAGTGCTTTCCTGGATCAACACTTCGCCCAACTGCACTATGCATCAATTCCCGTGTGTTAATTTCTCCATTGTGATTATTATCACATACATACATACATACATACACACATATATATATATATATATATATATATATATATATATATATATATATATATATATATATATATATATATATATATATATATAGTGTAGGGTTCGCGTGTTGCTCAGATGCAAATTTCTGGTAGCTGCGCAGTGCAGGCCAGTCGAAGTGAGTTCGGAACAGGTGTCTGGTCTATTTAAGTGGCACACGCTGAGTTGGCAAGAGCCCAAGAAGGGAGTGGAGATTTGTACGGTAGTGCGTTACACCATTAGTAGAGATACGAAAGAGTCGAGAAAAGTTAGATTGAAGGTGATAGCGGTATTTAACTGATAGAGCACGTATTAGTATTTAGCCTAGGTGGCTGCACGAGTTCGATAGTTATTTCAGAGCCCGATGGTTACGGGTATTGTTAGTGAACGTATATTCTGCCTGAAAGGGTTCGTTACGACTTTAAAGTTCAGTTTCTTAGTACCGCAAGTTGCGGTACTGTTGTGTTATTATTTGAAGCCCCAAGTCGGTCTATGTTAGTCTACCTCTACGTAGAAAATAAAGGAATTAGTTATATTTATGACTATTACTTTTTAGTGTGCCTGGACCGTTAGAGGATTCCCAGGGTAAATAAGAGACAGAACCATATAATATATATATATATATATATATATATATATATATGTGTGTGTGTGTGTGTGTGTGTGTGTGTGTATGTATGTATGTATGTCAAAATTTTGACTCAATGTGTGTAATGTATGTCAAAATTTTGGTACTTTTCTGTTTAACTGTTTACTGCTTGCCCAAGCGATAAAGACTGAGTTTGGCGCGCTGCCAGAATTATAAATCGCGACGCAGGACATCTGAAGTTTTGCTTTCCGGAGGACCGTTATGGAGAAACGTAATCCTACGTTGAAACACAAATAAAAATATTAAAAATATGAAATTATAGAAAATTTAAAGCATGTTTTTAAATTAAAGAATTCAGTATGATATAAATTTACTTCAGACTTTCTGCGACCCCTCCAATTTTTTTTTCACTGTGCCTCTGTGGGTCGCGATCCACAGTTTGCTAACCACTTTGGTAGAGGTATAATGTATCGTCAGTCCTGAGGCAAAACCACAAATGTGCAAATTCGTAATTTTGAGAAAACGAGGTTTGAAGTTTCTTTTGGCTTTCAAAAATCTTTGCTCATCATCTTTGCTCATCAATGATGTTGCTTTATGACATAATAAGTGAAATGGAATAATTGTGTATGGTATTGTAAAATTTAAAAAGAAATCATATGTGCTGTTTTTTTAGTTACACAAATGACCTACAGAGGTTTTTTTTCACATTTTTGGTTTTTTCATAGGAAACTTATCACAAAACTAAATTTAACCATGCACATAAGTGAAATTTGACTTTTTTTTCACATTCGGGATTTTGCATTAGGACCGACGATATGATAGTTTTTGACCCTCCTTGGCTTGCATTAAGATAAAAAAAAAGAGAAGTATTTGAAAAATTTTATTACATTCCAAATGATTGGTAATAATTCAAGATTATTTCCCGTACTATACCGTGGACATATCAATTTTATTAGATTGAAATCTGAATGAAGAAGGTCTCCGCAACTTATATAATAGATACGAGCGTATAAGTGAACAATTTTTTATATTAAATTTTATTTGCTATGAACAAATCATCCTACAAATCGTAGAGAATCCAGTAAGAAATTGCTCAATGATTCTAGAACATATGAACCAAGCTTTTCAGACTATCTCTTGAATTTTAAACCCAAATTAATATTCCGGGACTATTCTCACTTACCCTAGTTTTCCAAAAATGTATAAACCCATTATATTAATTGTTTTTCAGAAACACTTAATATTTTATGTCATGTTAAAGGAGCCGCCAAAAATCCACCAATCCATAATGTACGAATCATCTTTAACAATTTTATACAGATTTTTCTAACATAATGGAAATAATTATCATAGCCCATATATCTCCGACAATGCAACCAAGTTTTAAAGAAAACCAAGTAATAAAGTTTTGGATTCAAACTTGAGTAATTTGAATCTGGTTTTTAAATATTCAGCTTTTACTTTGTGACGTAATCCTAAAAAAATTTACAATAGACTTAAGGTAGCCTAGTGGTAGCGCGTCGGCTTTCCGTTCTGAGGGTGCTCGGATCGAATCCCAACAAATGTTATTAAATACTTCCATGGATAAGCTGGATATGAGCACATTAAGGGGATGGTAGACTTTCAAATTACCAAAAATCGAACAAAAATTGGAAGTTTTTCGGCGGTGTATTAATATTTTAAAAATATGTAAATATTGGAATAAAATGCTTTTAAAATATGTAATGAAAAGTAAAATGAAAACTCAGTGGCTTTAGAAAAGTAAAAAAGTACCCTTCACCTACTTTATAATACCACCCCTTCATCTATCTTAAAAGTTTAAAGGTAGGTGAAAAAATGATCTTTTAAATGGCTTTGTATGAAAACGTTCAATTTCCTGATTTGCAAGTCTTTGAAATGCTCCTTGCGTCACAAGTTTTGACGAAATTTTATAAAATTTATAACAAAGGCTCCTCTTACACATTAAATTAAAGTTATGTATCCATTTCAGGTTTCGACATCATTCAGATTATCAAAGTTTAACTTAAGTGTAGAAACGAACGAAAAATTTCACGAAGATTCAGAGTATAAGCATAAAAATATACTGCTGGCCAACCAAATTGCAACACCAAGAAAGACAAAAGATATCACAACAAAATTTATTTTGTAGATAACATGTTGTCCAAGTATCAAATGATTAAATTTATAGACTTCTCTGAAGTGTGGTTCCTGCCAAAATCAGTAGCCAGAGTAGCCGCCATTGTTGGAGACCGCTGACACACGCCTCGGCATTGATTCAAAGAGACTTTGGATGAGTTCTTGGGGTACAGCAGACCAAGCAGCTTCCACACGTTGCCAAAGTTGATCTGCTCTGGCAGCTGGGGATGGAATCTGGGTCAATCGTAGAGCAACCATGGACCACATGTTTTCTATCGGCGAAAGATCCGGAGAGCGAGGCGGCCAGGGAAGCAATTCAATCTGGCCATTGACGAAGAACCGTTGGACAATGCGTGCCACGTGTGGTCGCGCATTATCCTGTTGAAATATGGCTGTGGGCAAGCCCTGGAGGTAAGGAAGAACAACTGGCTCCAACACCTCGGAGATGTAGCGCTGGCTGTTTAAAGTACCGGCAATGCGTACTAGAGGTGGAGAGTGATATCCAATACCGCCCCATACCTTAATACCCGGTGCAGGACCAGTGTGGCGGTGCATAACGCAGCTGTTCAGCATCCTCTCTTCACGGTGTCTCCATACTCGAATGCGACCATCGTGGTGTTGCAGAGAGAAGCGTGACTCATCAGTAATGACAATTTCATTCCATTCTGCCGTCCACATCCTTCTGTCATCGCACCATTGGCGGCGGAGACGTCTGTGGTTCTGCGTCAAGGGTAGACAAAGCAATGGGCGTCTTGCGGACAGACCACTCTGCTGTAAACGGCGTCGAATGGTACGCGCAGACACTGGATGATGCGTTACAGACTGCATGTGCTGTGCTATGGTTCGTGTTGTGACTGAGCGATTCGTCACTGCCATGCGCGCAATTTGCCTGTCATCACGTAAAGTGGTGCGCTGAGGTGGATGCGATCGAACACGCCGGTCCGTCGTACCCACCTGCATCCAACGATCACATAATCCGCATTACAGTTGTTTGGTTTCGTCCAACACGACTACCGATTCTCCTGAAAGATAATCCACAATCTCCGTAGGCCACTATCCTTCCTCTGTCGAACTCGGATACTTGATCAAAAATGATCGCTGTTTTCGACGAGGCATAATTGATCGTTTTTTTGAAAAAACCACAAGAAAAACACAATTGCCGAACTTGAAATCGTCGAAATCTCCAAGCCTTAAATAGCGCTTTGAAGTGGCGCCACAGGCGCGCGCGATGTGCGTCTGCGCTGAAATTCTAATCATTGGCATATCTCACCTCCGCTAATGCATGTTGTAAATTTCATGTTATTTGCATGTTTCCTTCAGGGTGTTGCATTTACAGTGGCCAGCAGTGTATTTCCTAAAAATTAACTACTCAACGAAAGCCCAAAATAATACACAACTCTGTTCAAAATGTATTTATAAGCAATATAAATGCAAAATTTGGGGGGGGGGGTTTGTTTAAAATTGGATCGCAAGGAGCATTTTAAAAGACATAATAAAAATGTCAATTTTTAAAATATGAAAAATAAAATTTTAAATATTTATAAAACTTTATAAGGTGTTTGATATAGTTAAACTTTAGTGAATATATATGCAAAATTGCATATCTCTGACGTAAAAATTTCAAAAATTGCTTTGCAATGTCCACCATCCCTCTAAGGCGCGCCACGTCTGGTAACCCGTGTCAAGGTTGGCGTGTGGCAACCCTACCTCCGACTACTCTGTGGCAACCCTACTACTGCTTTGTTGTTCGCAGTTGGAGTTGAACTGAGACGAGAACACATAGACCAACAGGGTTTAGCTGTCAAATATGGCTCTGTATGCCAAATCAATCCGTTTTTAATTACTTTATATGTGCTGTGTCCCTTAAAAACGATGTAATAAAAGCTTGGGACAAAAGTATGGAAATCTTTTTTGTGTCGTCTCTGTTCCTCGCATATATGAACTCCCACGCAAAGCGGTTAAAACCGTTAGAATCCCCTTAAATGCGTAAACTGGAAAGTCCCTCTGTGTGGTCAAAGAGGGTCGATGAGAGTACGATCCCTTTAGATGCCGCCCCTGGGGTTGCTCAGTCAAAATTGCGGTTATAACCGGAGCCGCACCCCTCAGTCCGCTAGCCTATATTAACTCTATAAATTCTGGCCAAGGGGCATTGGAAACAACAACATCAACTTACAATTTTCAATAAAGTTTATGAATTTTAAAGTTTACTATTGCCATGGAAGCTAAGATAATCTACAATTTAGAGTAGAAATTTATTTTTGGTCTTTTAATATGTTCAGTTCTTTATAATTCCGCCTTTTTTATCATCGCTCAGATGTTATATCATCTAATTGACTTGTAATTGCAATGCTATCTTTCATAGCTAGTGTCATACACTAATTATGTTCACGCCTTACGCATTAATCACTCCCGGGTAAATTGAAAATGCAGTTTCAAGGTCTTTATCAGCCGGACAAAGAATCAAGGTTAGAAAATCGAAATTATTGAGCAATTTTCATTTCGCCTCATCATGTGACCTTTATTGTACTTCATGTTTTATGTAATCATATTTTAAAAGGTTTCAATGCTGATAATCATAATTCTTCCAGTTTCAAACTAATTAAGCCACCGTGGCAAACTTTTCATAACTTTAATGGAACTTTTAAAAATAAGGCATGGGCTAAACTGTAAACAACCAACTTATGCAAGTTGTCTGTACATACTTGAAGGTGATAAACGAGAATGGCAGTTGGAATTAGACTTTCGCTTACTGATTCTTTACTGATTCTTTAATTGTCTTTTCTATATGATGTCCGAACAGGCATACAAAATGTTTACTTTCTTTAGTTAGTTTTTTATTTCAAAGCACCCTACTCAATGGCTGTTAAATCATCAAGTAACTGATTGTAAATTAATGTTTTTCCATGATAAGGATTCAGCAGGACATATTCAGAAAAGAAGAAAGACATGAATACCATCTTGTATGACACTTACCGTTGTCCAGTAAGAATGTAAGTAATTTTTATTAGATGGTAGAATTTAGCCCTTTTTTCGCATTTGACACTCTATGACACCAGTAGCCCATGCCTTATTGAAACGGTTTTAATTTAGTAATAATACTTATTTATTTTCATTTAGCACGAAGTTTTTAATTAGCGAATAAAATAATCAAGCATTTTATAACTGTGTGAGGTACTGGACATCATAAAAGCAGGAGAAAGTGGAGAGAGACAACAGGCTGACCGCGCTGAAGAACTAGTGAGCCATGAGTTTTCGAAATTCGTCTGAATCTGGACTGGAAACGTCGATTAATCAATCATGACAAGCGAAGTTCTGAGAGAAATTGAGGTGTGAATTGAGTAGAGTAAGAGCCATGTGTCAAAAAGTTACTTAACTTGAGTTTTCAAAAGAAGTTAATACTGAGATCTCATGTTTAGGATCTTCAATAGAATAACGAGTTTTAGTTGAAATTTTAACCGTTCACTGAATGGTATTTCCATTTGTTTACGAGGAAATTTCCATCCTGGTCATTACAAATGTATGCAAATGGGAAAAAATTTGATTTCGTGTATTTGAATGTGATTATAATTCATTTTAATATTTGTTCAATATTTTTCGCGTGTTCTAATAATTTGAACTTTTCTTTAAGGAAGAAGCAAAAATCATGCATTGTTTGGTTAAGATGTTATTTGTTACACTTTATTTCGTTCTTCACTCAATTGAATTAAAGAGCGAACCATTTGTTAATTTATTTTCATGTTTTTAATCTTGCCTGAAGAAAACCAAGCTTTGGAAGCCGCAAAGTAACTAAGTACGAAAGAATGATTCTTTAATTTGGTTGAGCCATGATTCTGTAAATTACTAGGCGCATTCCCAAAGTAAGTACCGATTAGGTGTAAACAATTTTTGGAAGAAGTTTTTGAAATCTTTTCATTGCGAAATGTTAAAACGCATATTACACTTCTTTTCCACGTAGTCGCTATATTTATTGAGGCATTGGTCGTACCACGAGACTGGCTTTTGTATTTACTACGTCTAAGAAAACTCACTGCCAACCTATTCAACCACTCCTTCCCAACGTCTTTTGTTTCTTGGTCAACCTGTAGACTCTGACTGGCCAAGAATCTCTTCAGGTAGAGAAACAAATGGTAATCGCTAGAGCTAGGTCGGGACTGTACGTTGGTTGTTCAAAAATTTCCTAATCAAACTATTCAAATAATGCTCGTGTATGGACGGAGTTGTCGTGCGGAGTTGTCAGCATCTCCGTCAGACAGTAACCCACGCCGTCGATTCTAAATTGCTCGGCGCAGCTCAGTGGTCGTCAACTTGGTCCCTAACGCCTACTAGTAGGCGATTCAAGCTTTCATGGGGCGATTTTTTGTCTGTTGCTACAAATTTTCTTCTTCCTCAATATATCCAATACATTGCTAACAACTTCGTGAGTTTGCCTTTTCAAAAACGTTATTTTGCCACTTACTTTTGAATTCATCTCTAAACTTTGAATATAGATAAGAATTCACCGGACACTTCTCGAAATATACTCGGGGACTAGGGAGCAAATAATGAGCTCCCCAGGCAAAGGTACGAGTTTAGTGTGCATAACGAGGTCTAAGGGCCTATTAACATAGAATCCATCAGTGTCAGCGCAACTCGTATTGAAATATAACCAATTACAAATCTCCAAAACATTAGCAACGAAATTGTTAAGGCCTGTGACTGGTTTAAAATATGTCAATATGAGTAACGCTAACGCTAACGGATTCTATGTGAACAGGCCTTTAAGCTTATAATCTTCCATCGTTCAGTCTTCAAGCTGTATCTCTTTCTTGGAAATGTAGAAACTCATTCAATTTAAATTATCTATGCATAAACATACATAAATTATAAATAGAAAGATAAATTTAAGGACATATTTTTTACAAACTATGTCATTGCGGCACCGGTGGCTGGTAGGGAAATTATACCATCAACAAAGATACAAAAGTGGGCGGTATATATTAAAAAGTTGACGACCCCTGTGCAGCTTCTTAGGAGTTTGACAGTGGGATTCAGCATTTATAGTCGTACCTTCATGGTTGTACCTTACCATTTATGGTCGTACCCCACGAACAATATTTCGTTCAAAAATCTTATCACCGACCTAACTTCACTGCTCTCAGGATTTTTGATTTTAATGTTCACTTTAAACTAACACAGCAAAGTGAGGTAACATTATATAACAATATAATGTACACTAAATGAAGAACTTGACGTTCCAGAACCAAATGACGGCGGCGTCGTTACAATGACTTGAACTGCGCATGACCTATGAGGAATCGGTTCTTACTTTGTGGATACGCCTCGTACCTATCTGCCAATGATTGTTGCAAACCAAGTAATGATAATACATTAGAGGCAGAGATTTGTACTTCATTAGAGGCAGATATTTTAAAATCTCTAACTTTATTTGTTCTTATTAAATAAATTTTAATATTTCCTTCTTTTTTTTCCCTTGTAACTTAAAAAATGCTTTTCATTTCTTGTCATGAGACATGCTATGTAATTTTAATATTTTTGATTTAATTTTTTTATGTGAATCTGAAGAGAGCAGGGCATCAAGGTGAGTTCCATTGGAGCCCCGAGACTGAGGGTTTAGCCTTGGGAGCCGTGTATTATGGTCAGCTCGTCGGTTTCATGCCTGGAGGACGTCTGGCTGAACTGTATGGAGGAAAGCGCACACTTATCGTATTTCTTCTCTTAGCATCAGTATTCACTACCCTTGTGCCTGTGGCGGCTCGACTTTCAGTATACTCTTTTATAGCATGCAGATTTCTTGTGGGAGTCGGAACAGTAAGATTTTAAATATGTTATTCCAGTTCAAAATATTTGTACTTTGTTATGTAATTATTTATCCTCGTAGTATTGTTTCCAATGCCCTTGGTGCAGGAAAGCCAAGTCCAAAGGACCTAGGTCCTCAAATCCTAGGTCCTTGGCGAAGGGTAGTAAGCAGCTTCACTTTAAGGCGAAGTACCACTAGGGCTGAAGTCTGGCTTGACCTCGAAGAACATTGGTCCCGTAATTTTGAACCGAGTCACTTGATCCCGCACCTCCAGAGGTAAATTTGAGAACTTGGAGGACATTGTAGCAATGACCTATTTTACGTGCCCCGGTCGCCATTAGTGAACACGGCGGTGGATTTGCAGCGACGAGCATCGAACCAGGGACGTTCATATCACTGGCCCACTTCTCTTGCCATCATAGATCCTCATAATTCCGTACAAAATTACTCATGTTATGGCAGTACTGTAGGGTAATTGTGTTCGTACATGGTACATACGTGTTGTAAATGTGTGCCGGTTAATACTATATCTTTAAGTGCTTAGTATACTATGCTTCACATCAATGACGTGCTTAAGACTAAAATTTGTTACCAAAGAGGTATGTTTAATATTACTGCCATATTATACGAAATCGAAATCAAGATATGTAGCTTATTAAGTTTTACGGATATAGGTAGGCTTTTATTACAAGTAAAACCCACGAAATTTTCTAGGGAAGCTTTAGTTCTCCTTCCGACTGAATTTAAGTGGAAACACGAAAGGGCCTATGTTTGAAATACAGTATTTATGGTATGCGCATCGTCTCCTTAATAAGATCAATAATTCTCTAATATTTATCTGTGGTCCAACCTTGTTGTGGATAACACGTTTTACTGTACACATTCTCTATTGGCTTCAAATGAAAAATTAAAGTGGCAACTCATCATGTCAAATAGCTCATAAGGATGCTTAACCAGACATAATCAAATGACGATGGGCTTTTCCGGATGTGCACTACAATGCTGATAGAGCCTGCTTGTGTCTGAGAGAATGCAAGATATGGACGAGTGCAAATGATCCACAAGGACGGTTACGCTATTTCGCTTGTCAGTGACGTATCAAGGGTCCTACTATGTGCTGTATAAACACTCTAAACAAAACAGAGAGAGTTTTGTTCGTTGTTGTCAATACCTTGCATTCTTTAATTTTCTAGACACACAGTAATCCGACTGTCAAAGATTAGACCGAATCGCGTTGGACCAAGCTGCTTGCTTCCGGTCATTTGCATTCAGTGTCACTGAGCATGAGCAAGAGCGAGTTACCAAGCCATAAGCTATTGGGTCAATAAAGAAACTCGGGAAAATTATTTGTACCTACAGAGGAAAGCTCTTTCCTCACATAAAGGTTGACTCCTGTACCTACAGAAGAACAGAACTGCCTGAAAGCAGCGTCCGTGGAAGAGTTTTCTTGTTGTCTCAGCGCTGTCTGCTCTCTGTGTCGAAAGCTGATTGGATGTTGCAGTGCGTGACGGATGACTCTGTCCATCAATCGCAGAGTTTTTCATCAGACAGAACGGTGTCTTCTCTCACTTATCATAGCTTATGTAGTTCCAGAGCATCCTTATTACTATTGCTCTTAGAATCTTCACATTTTCAGTATTAAAAAAAATTCATTGTTTCGATGTAAAATTGTCGATGGTCCGGAAAACTGATGGTAACCAAGTTTCAATTGCAACATGCACAAGTTGGGTAACTATCACTATATGATGTATTTCTCTAACGACAGCGAAAAATGCGTTATGGTGTACAATGATGGAAATCTTACATCAGTTTAACTCAATCGCAGATTGTAAGCTATCACTGATCTGATTCAAATGCTAACTCTACCTTCACCCAGTGATTTACCCGATTATTCGCCAGTTACATGATTATGCGGGTGACAGGAATTGCTGGTGATGGTTATAACCTCCCAAGAGTATAAAGTCGAGGAGGAAAAAAAGTAATTTATTAAATTTTATTCACTCTCTTCCTTAACCTCTTCGACTGGTGATGGCCGAATAGCTAGGGCGCTGGCATTTGGTTCAGATCCTATGGGTTCGAGTTCCACTGTTGGCATGGATGTTTGTAGCCGAACGGAATCGACATTAGCTAGCCCTCGTGTAGCAAAATGTTGACCGTAGCTCTTGAAACCAAACCAAAACCTTAACCTCTTTTAATTAAAAATGGATTCTAGTTGCGTTATTGATTCTACTAATCACCAACCTTATCAGGATAAAAGTTACCCACTTTTATCAAATATTCGTGTGTGAGTTTGAATAGAGGAATATTACAATTGGAGTACTTTTAAAGATGTTTTGCTTTCATTTATGTTATTTTCAGATTGAAGAAAAAAAAATACTAAAAAAGGCCAAACATATACTTTACTTATTAAGAGAGCAAGAGACCTTCAACCTCGAATTTTTTAATTTTTTAATTTTTAACTCTATTTACCAAATGAGAGTAATTGGTATTCTTTTTTATTACATTGAAGACCCTTAGAATTCAAAATACGGATTTTTTGGAAGAATAATGCCTGTTTTAAAAAATTTTTCAAAAATACTAACATTTTCCAAATTGCTCTATGTGCGTTCCAAATCATTCAAAAACCTAAAGATTGTTAATAGACGTTTACTGTATATACCGGGTGCGTCATAAATTCGTGCAAAGTTCAAAAATTCGTAATAAAAGAAGTAATGCTCGGAAAATTTTTCTGTTTGCGCCAATAGGATCAGAAAAACATTGGATATTTTTCCATGTAAAAAAAAAAAAATTCCAAAACTAACCGACAGAGGGCGCTCACACGTCATACTGAGACGTTTTATGCACATCAGGCAAACACAAACAGAAAATCAAACAGATCACAATAACATGATACAGTGCATTTATTTTAAAGTAACATATGTTCAACATTACCACCACCACAAGGTAATAGGCAAGTGAGGCGCGTCACTACGCCCATTACAGCTGTGTGTAGCATGTCGCCATCGGTGGCAGCGACTGTCTGTCGAATGGCATTTTTCAGTTCCACCAAAGTGGTTGGGGAGCCCTGGTACACACGAGACTTTAAGTATCACCACAACCAAAAATCTGCCAGGGTCAAGTCTGGTGATCGTGCTACTCCCCGTTAATGTCTCGGCTGCCAAATCTTCCATGACACTGTACAACATGGACGCGGTCCGCGCTCAAGGATGGTCTGCCACTTTGTAGACGATCCTCCAAACTCCCCCTTTCCTCAAAACATCGTACTAAATTCAGTATCCTATTCAATGAAATTGGGCTTTTTTGCGCCTTCAGTCCTTTCTCTCTGCGAAACTTTCGCAGTGCGACAGTTGTGGATTCACCATTTTTGTAGAAAAGTGTTTCTTGCACCCCACCAACGCTCGATCTGGTAGAGAAAACATGCTGCCGGCTTCGAATGACGGATCCATTTCCAGCCAGGTGTTTTATTGATAGCCTGATTTGCATAAAACGACTCAGTATGAAGTCTGAGAGCTCTCTTTCGGTCACTTTTAGAAACTTTTTTTTTTTTTTTACATGGAAAAAAATCCAATGTCCCTCTGATCTTATTGGCACAAACAGGAAAAATTTCCGAGCATTACTTCTTTTATTACGAATTTTTGAACTTTGTACGAATTTATGACGCACCCGGTATATAAATATAATTGTGCATTGATTTTTTTGTTTGGATCTAAATCCATACATAATTTTCTTTTATAATCTGCCTGTCATTATTTTTTTTTTTGGTTTATTTCATGGTCTATAAATTTGAAAAATATTTGTGGTTTCAAAGAATTACGCCCAGTTTCGTGGCAAATGCTTCAATTAACAATCCTGAGCAATTGGAAGATATCAGAAGAAAAATAATGGGCATGGAGCATTTTGAAAACTGCTAGCAATTTTTGAAGAATTTTTTGAAAACAGGTCTTTTTCTTCCACAAAATACTTATTTATGAATTATAAGAGTCTTCAATGCAGTAGAAAAGAATATTAATTATTCTCGCTTTATACACTCATGGACAAAATAATTAGCGCACCAAGAAGTAATTGCGGGATCGTAACGAAACTTGCAATGAAGGTACATGTCGGGGAGATATGCAAATGATCAGAAATGCAGCGTGATCGCATTACGTATAGCCGGTAGAGGGCGTTGAACATCGTACTCTGTGGAGTATAAAACAGGTAACCAAAGCTTGTTTGAGTGTGCTGAATCATTTACAAAGGAAGAGCTGAGATAGACATGCTATTACGCCGTGTTCGAAGACAATATAAGCAGTTGTCGCAGTTTGAGAGGGAGAGAATCGTCGGGATGATGGAAGATGGGTGGTCAGCTAGGCGAGTAGCTCGTCAATTAGGCCGCTCTGATTGTGTTGTGAGGAGGTGTTGGGACCAGTGGACCCGAGAGATGTCATGTACACGAAGACCAGGCTCAGGACGCCCTCGACAGACCAATCGTCGAGAAGACCGCCACATCGTAAGAAATGCACGCGTACAGCCAACTGCTTCATCGGCCGCCATCGAGGCACAGGTAGCACCTTCACTAGGAGCCTCTGTGTCTTCTCGAACCATACGAAGGCGCCTGGCTGAAGGACAGTTGGTATCGCGGCGCCCATTACGTGTGCTGCCCTTGACGCCCACCCATCGACGCCTCCGTTTGGAGTTTTGTCGCGCACGAGGAAACTGGACTGCAGCGGAATGGAACCAGGTCGTCTTTAGCGACGAATCCAGATTCAATCTCGACAGTGATGACAATCGTGTTCGTGTGTGGAGAGCCCGTGGTGAACGCTTCAATCCTGCCTTTGCTGTACAGCGACACATCGCTCCCACAGCTGGTGTGATGGTATGGGGTGCCATTGCCTACAATACACGGTCACCCCTAGTATTGTTCCGTGGCACCATGACAGCCCAGCGGTATGTTCATGAAATCCTGCAACCACATGTGTTGCCACTCATGCAACGGCTCCCAGGAGCCATTTTTCAACAAGACAATGCTCGGCCTCATACGGCAAGGGTGTCACAAGACTGTCTCCGCACTGTTGCTACCCTTCCTTGGCCTGCCCGATCCCCAGATTTGTCTCCAATCGAGTATATCTGGGATCATTTGGGACGACGAGTTGGGCATCCCACGAGTTTGAAAGAACTAGAGGCAAGGTTACAGCAAATATGGGACGAAATGTCTCTAGACATCATACAGAACTTGTATGACTCAATGCCCGATCGTATCGCATCGTGCATTCGCGCTAGAGGGGGTCCAACGGAGTATTAACTCCTCCGTTCTTTTGCCTTTTTCTCTAAAATAAATTATTCTTTTTCTTTGATTTTCTTATCATTTACTTATATCAAAGTAGTCATTACGTATGTAAAATTTCGTTTCATTTTGACGACTCCTTCTTGGTGCACTAATTTTTTTTGTCCATGAGTGTATATAGAGTAGAATATTGAAAAAAAAAACCACGAGAAAAACGAGTTTTCAAATTTAAAATTTTTAACTCTATATACAAAACGAAAATAATTAAAATTCATTTTTACTGCATTGAAGACTCTTGGAATTCACTAATAAGTATTTTGTGACAGAATAAGTTCTAATTTTCAAAAAATAAATAAATAAAATAAAAATAAATAAATGAATAAAAATAAATAAAAAATAAATTAAAAAATGCTAGCAGGTTTCAAAATGCTCCATACGAATTCCATATTATTTAAAAACCTTAAATATTTAAATATAAGTTTACCATATTCATATAAACATAACCGGGCATTGAATTTTTTTGGTATGAATCAGAAGCCATATTTTTATTTTTCTAATCGCCTGTAATTTATTTTGTTACGTTTTTGCCTCTTTTCATTTCATTTCATGGTCTGTAAGTATGTAAAATATTTATGGTTTCAAAGAATAATCCACAGTTTTGTGATAAACACTTCAATTAACAATTCTGAGAAATTTGAAAAAAAAAAATCAGAAGTAAAATAAATGTGCATGGATCATTTTGAAAAATGCTGATATTTTTGAAAAAAATTTTTTAAAAAGGCTTTCTACTGCCCCAAAATACTTATTTATGAATTATTAGTGTCTTCAATCTAGTAAAAAATAATATTAATTATTCTCATTTTGTATGTAGACATAAAAATTGGAAAAAAAATAACGAGGTTGTTGTCCCCTTGAGTTCTTTATGCTTTAATGAATGAACAAGTTAAGTTTGCACAGAATTGCAGAAAATCAGTTTCTCCCGATCTGAGTTATTTCATTTACTTAACCACACGTTGGCCTTCTGGTTATCTCTGCGTACAATTTAAATGAATGAATTCAACCGTTTGAACAAATTTAACTCATAATTTCTATTTTATTTTTGTGAGAAAATACTGGTAACTACTATGGAATCTTAAAGTATAAGTGAAGAAAATTAAAGGACTGCAGCCAGTTTTCTCGAGACACATAACCAGAATACGGAAAAATTGCACATCATTCCTCAAGACTATTAAAAATAATTGAACTTTAAAACCAAATGTTTGAGACAACTTTCTACTGAATTCTTTAAGGGGGTATACACATAAATAATTATCACATGACTATTCGGGATATATTTCTCAAAAAGAAAAACAGCAAAAACTTATTGCTAACTCAAAATCTGTGCTAACACCTGTATAATAATGTAATTACAAGATAAAAAGAACTTTTTATATACCGTGTTTTTAAATTTTCTGTTGAATCATATACACTTGACAATTCTATGTATTAATAAATACTTTTTTAAATATTTTTGATGAATTATCCCATCAACTTGAAAGAAAATGAAGTTAATTGGAAGCTAACTTGCGTTTAACTTTTCGTTCCCGTCCCAGCCAATAGATGGGTGCATCAGTCTACAAAACAAAATTAACTGAAAATAACTGAAAAAGAATTTAATTCTGCTTAAAGATGGCTAAAAGTATTAAAATAATGCATTGTCATCGTGTTCCGAGCTATTCTAAAAGTTTCAAATGTCTATCTAGTCGGGAAGTTAGTTAAAAATCGATTGCAAGATTTGTACGGGACAAACACACAAGCACACAAACAAACAAGAAATCAAGTTAATAAAAACATGGTAAAAATAGTAAAGTTTTTCAGAGTAAATAAACTTTTCAAATGGCAGTTCATAAGGGTTAAGTAGATCTGTAAAATCTTGTTTCTACACATAAAAAAAATCAACCATGAAATCTCTTCTCTAAATGAAGATTTTAGCTGGCATTCGGTTCCAGAGTCTGTGGGTTTGAATCCCACTGTTGGCATGGATGTTTGTAGCCGTTCGGATTCGGCTTTAAGCAGTATTTCACGGTCTAATTAGCCCTCGTGTAGCAAAAGTTGATATCAGCGTTCCAAAGCAAAGCAAACTTAAATGAAGTTTACTTTGCTGTTGTTGTTTTTAATGCCCCCTGGCCAGAATCATATTCTAGACCAGGTCCATATAGGCTGGTGGGTGAGAGGTGCGGCTTCGGTTTATATAATGGCACCACAAGGGTCGGAGTCCGATTTAGCCAGGTGTCACCTCAATTTTGACCGAGCACCCACAGGGGCGGCATCTTGGGGGGGGGGGGGGATCATACCATCTCCCACACTGTCTGACCTAATAGAGGGCCTTTCCGGTCTACGGATTTAACGTGCCCATATCAGGCCTAGATAAATATTTAATGGCGCTTGACAGGATTCAATCCCAGCACCTTCAGCACCGAATGCTGACGCGCTACCACTTGGCTACCTCAAGCCCGAAGTTTACTCTGATTTGTAATATTTACTATAACTGTGTTTAGTTTACATTTTTTTACACGCTTTTATTTACTCGCTTTCTTGTTTGTGTGTTTGTCCAGTTCAAATCTTGCAATCGATTTTTAACTAACTTTCCAACTAGCTAGATATTTGAAACTTTTAGAATAGCTCAGAACACAATGACAACGCATTCTTTTGATACTTTTAGCCATCTTTAAGCAGGATTTAATTCATTTTCGGTTAATTTTGTTTTGTAGACTGGTGCAGCCATCTATCGGCCGGGGACGGTAACGAAAAGTTAAATACAAGTTAACTTCCAATTAACTTCATTTTCTTTCAAGTTGATGGGATAATTCATCAAAAATTTTTTTAAAAGTATTTATTAATGCATAGAATTGTCAAGTTTATATGATTCAACAGAAAATTTAAAAACGTGGTATATAAAAAGTTCTTTTTTACCTTGTAATTATTATATTCTAACTTTCTTCCAACCTAGGCACCAGTCATACCTGTACTTTTCTACCTCATCTCCCGTTGGGTTCCTGGCTCCGAGCGTAGTTTCAATGCATCCTTTATTCTAGCCGGCTACGGGGTCGGAGCTTTCCTATCCTTCCTCACTGCTGGACTTCTTTGTGAATCGAACTTCTTGGGTGGATGGCCGTCAGTATTTTACATTGGAGGTGAGAGTCATAATATCATTCAATTCTGTAGTAACCTATTACTTACAGTCAAACCTGTTTTTGTGCTATCTTTTTTTATGCGATATTTTATGCGGTATATGAATATGTATCGAAAAAAATTCATCACAAGAATATGCGAGTTTTGGATTACGACGAGTAATATCGAATATTGTACGTTTTGAAAATTTCTCCCTGTTTAAATTGAGAAATTAAAAATTTTTGAAAATGTTTCCATTTGTAACTTAATTATTTACTAGTTGGTACCCGTCAAAACATGACGGCTAGATAGTAAATAAATGTACTAATACATAAATTATACTCAACACATGATTGCCAAATGTTGAAAACCATAATAATGCGCAGATAAAAATAATCAGTTTAAGCGGCCTCGTTCTTAGTGAGTATCTAAAGCCAGATTTAAAAATTTCACTGATCATGCGCAGAAAGCAATTTTTTAATTGTAAATTATCGCTAATTAAACAGCGCGAAATAAGCAATTTCCATGAGGTTTAATCTTATTTTCCACAAACCTAATTATCATAAAAATAAATATGGCTGAGAGAGATCTAGAGAGACCCCTCCGAATAAACGTGTTTATCATTAAAACATGTCACTGAGCATGCGCAGAAACAGTGAGTTTCTAAAGACAGATTTAAACATGCCACTGAGCATGCGCGGAAATCAATTTTTAATCGTAAATTATCGCTAATAAATAGAATTTGCGGTTACAAAAACGAAATTTAACAAATCTACAGATTGCAATCTTTCGTTTAAGATAAAAATGAAGTAAATTCATGCAGTAGTTTTTTCTCACGGTCTGCCCAAAAAGTCGGCTTAGCAACTTAAATATATAGATCACTTTCTCGCTATTTCGTAAAGCTTTGATATATTTTCTAAGTGAGACTTTTTGTATGTGGTCCCTCTTCACAGCATAAATTTTTTCCCTTTAATTTGTTGTGAAAAATTATTTGTCATAGCTATTTATGAAGTTTCTTAATACATTCTTTTGTGCGGTCCCTATCTACCGCACAAAAACAGGTTTGACTGTATAGGCAACTTAATTAATTTTCTAACCAGTATCAAAGTTATAAGATAAAACAGGACTGAAATAGACTCTAAAACAAAATAATTACAAGATAAAAAGAACCTTTTATATACCATGTTTTTAAATTTTCTGTTGAATCATATAAACTTGACAATTCTATGTATAAATAAATACTTTTTTAGATTTTTTTTGATGAATTATCCCATTAACAATCCTGAGAAATTTGGATAAGATCAGAAGAAAATGAATGCGCACTGAGCATTTTGAAAAATTCTACCATTTTTGAATTTTTTTTGAAAAACGGCTCTTATTATTCCATGAAATATTTATTTGTGAATTCTAAGTGACCTCGATGTAATAGGAAAGACTATTAATTACACTCATGTGGTATATAGGGCAAAATATTCATAATTTAAAATAAACGAGGTTAAAGGTCCCTTACCCCCTTAATTTATTTCCAGTGGTCATAATAATTATAATAATTACAAGATAAAAAGAACTTTTTATATACCATGTTTTTAAATTTTCTGTTGAATCATATAATCTTGACAATTCTATGTATTAATAGATACTTTTTTAAAATTTTTTTTGATGAATTATCCCATTAACTTGAAAGAAAATGAAGTTAATTGGAAGTTAACTTGCGTTAAACTTTTCGTTCCTGTTCCGACCTATAGATGGCTGCACCAGTCTACAAAACAAAATTAACTGAAAATAATAAAAACATGGTAAAAATCTGCGTAAAGATGGCTAAAAGTATTAAAAAACTGCATTGTCATCGTGTTCTGAGCTATTCTAAAAGTTTCAAATGTCTAGCTAGTCTGGAAGTTAGTTAAAAATCGATTGCAAGATTTGTACTCGACAAACACACACAAACAAGAAAGCAATTTAATAAAAACATGGAAAAAAATCGACGCACCAAGAAGGAGTTTTCCGATTGCAATAAAAATTGGTAGATGTAAAGAACATGCACAGACAAAAAAGCGATTAAAATTTCAGAACAATTGAAGGATTTATTCTAGAGTTTGACCGCTTCAAAATGAGGAAGTCAATACGGAATTGGTCCACCTCTGGCGTAGACGCAAGCTGGCAACCGGCGTGGCATAGGCTGATAAGTACCCAGATGGTGTTATGCGGAATTTCTTGCCAAATTGTCTCCAGATGTCGGGCTAAATCGGTACCATTCCAGGATAGTTGCAATTGCCTTCCCATCACGTCCCAAATGGATTCTATGGGGTAGAGATCAGAGACCTAGGTGGCAAAGAAGTGTACGGCAAGCTTGCAGACAATTCATAGCAGCACGCTAATCATTCGTTGGGCACCAAATTTCAATCATTTGCATTTTCGGTCGAAAAATTTTTGGATATGAAATTTCACTGCAATCGGACAACCAGGGCCCGATTTAGAAAATTCTGGACTATAGGCACAACTCGGGATGGGCCCCCCTAACATTGATGTGGGCGCAAAATTTCCAAAATTGACACACAAAAAAAAAAAATCATGAATCCTTATGAAAGTACCAATTTACCAAGAACTGGCTATTTGAAGCATAGAAGCCTAGAACATTATCAAATAACAAAAAGCAATACAACATATTAACTTCATCATTAAAAAACCAATACAATGCAACCAGAAAAACTTATCCCTTATATACCATATAACATACATAAAACATACATTTGAACAATATATAACATACATGTGATGAACTATACATATAGCTATAAATATGATGAACCAATCAATCAAATTTGAAAGGGTGTATAAAAAAATTGCTATTAAAAAAGGTAAAATAAAAAAAATTAAATTGGGAATTTTTTCTTTCTTTTCTTTTAAAATAAAAATTTGGGGGGGGGGGGGGGCTCCCAACATTTGGGGGCCCCTAGGCCCGGGCCTACCGGGCCTAATGGAAAATCAGGGCCTGCGGACAACTACTTCTTGGTGCGTCGATTTTTTTCGTTATAGATTGTATGTTGACCATTTTACTGAAATTGGAAGTGGAGGTTTTTGGTAGTATGTTAATTTTTTTTTATTTTTTTCAGCCATTTATTTGTTTCTGTACCAAATAAAGTATTTCTAATATGAATCGAGAATATTTTAGACGTGCAAGGAGTAGGGTTAGACCGGTACTTGTTGACCCATTTTTTCTTCAATATTTTTAAAAAAAATTATTAAAATTTTTATTTTTTTTAGTTTGTACAATTAGCACATCTTAAAGCATAACCACGTACGAGAAAATTTGAAAAATATTAATTAATAGTTTCTATATGAAGCTCAGCAGGACATCTAGTCACTGGGACAACCTGCCCCATAGAACGGGGGAGGTTGACCGTCTAAGTTGATTTGATTTTCGGATTACTAACGGAAATGAAAAAACATATAAAATATCAAATGTAATTTTAATATGGTATATAAAAGACACAAAGGATAAAAAAAGATATTTTGTCCAACTTAACTACTGCCTTCATCGATCTTTCTCATCATCACAATGAATGCAAACATAAAATATCCTGTCCCCAGTGATACATGATTCATGCGCCCAACGATTGCACTCGGTACATTGAATCCAGTCTTCTCCTGATTTATTGACAATTTTATTGAATTTTATAGGTTTATGAATGGAAAAAACGAACTCTTGAACTGCTGGGCATCTTGGACCACTGGGCCAACATGCCCCGGATTAAATGGGCCAATTTGCCCCATATCACCATTTT
Source organism: Dolomedes plantarius (assembly GCA_907164885.2). Taxonomy (NCBI): domain Eukaryota; kingdom Metazoa; phylum Arthropoda; class Arachnida; order Araneae; family Dolomedidae; genus Dolomedes; species Dolomedes plantarius. Next base: position 102,882,288 of record OU015502.1, read on the forward strand.
GGCTTTTGATCGTTGTGTCAAATATTCTGTTAATATTTTTTTTCAAATCAGTAGGTAGAAAATTAGCTCTGAGCAACGATCTTTTAGACTGCTATCCACTTAAGTGAAACTTTAATTTAGAAACAAATCAGAAACGATTATTTATAAGTGCAAAAAAAAAAACTCCAGTTAAAATTTGAAAACTTGAAGTGGCTTTCATTTGATTGCTTCTTCGCTGTTGGCGCTGTTATAGGTGAAAGAAAACGTGCTAAGACACACGTCGCTTAGCTAGTAACGCAATCTACCGGACAGTTTGAAAAATATCGCAATGGGCCAACGTACCCCTATGGCCAACATGCCCCGGTCTACCCTATTGCTTCAAAGTAAATCCAAAATATTTTTCTGAAAGTGAAAGACACTGACAGAATCGGACCTTCTGTAAAAGAAAAAGGAAAACTGTTTACATGCACTAGTTGCGGAGATTGATCTGATTATTCTTCAGTTTTATTATGTTTTTAGCAAAAATAAGTAAACTACACACGTTCTTAACGTTGATCATAACTGGATATAATTTCTTTGCAGGCCTAAGTGGCTTCACTTGGTGTTTATTGTGCTACCTGCTGGTATATGAGACTCCAAAAGATCATCCTACTATCTCTGCTAAAGAATTGGATTTCATTTCCAAAAACCTTGGACCTACAGAGCAGAAACAAGTTAGTATGAAATCCACTTGGGTGTTTTTACTCATTAAACGACAAAAAAATTTGAACAGACAAGCAAACTGTCTCTAGGTCCAAGCAATAGTCTCTAGGTTCAAGCAAATTTTCGATCATTATAAAAATCAGTATTGAGTATCCTTTGTAGAAATAAACATTTTCGATCAGAATGAATCTAAATAAATTGTCCTGATACAGCTGCCTCGAACTGTTAAAAACTCAGTCGGGACTCAACGGGTTAAGGGACTCAACGGGTCCGGGACACATTTTAAAATTATTTTAATTTATTGAGTTAAAATTTTGAATTTTTTCGTGATAGTTAACCATATAATTTGTAAACAAAACCGCATCATAAAACTTCTCATAAAGTTTTTAAAAAATTTTTAAATAAAAATTTTTTTTTTAAAGTGGGGTAATTTAAAATCGTTATAACTCGAAATTTTATTTTTCGAATTTCAAAATTTTTTCATTTAATTAAACATAAATATATAGGTTTTACTTTTGATTCAGAATTTTTAAAAATATTAATTAAAAAAAATTAAAAATATTTAGAGTAAAAATTTTAAAAAATTGATGTAACTTATTTTTAAAATATCATATTTTCAAAAGCGAATATTTTTTTCAAATTTTCTGAATCAAAATTAAAGCAAAATAATTGAAAAAGACATGTTCCAAGTTTGAATCATATATCTTTAACGGTTCTTGACTTATAACAATTTAAAGACGAGAAATGGTGAAAAAACCCATTATGCAGAAAAACGCATTTAAATGTTTAAACAAAGATTGGCTACTATTAGAATGTTGCAAAAAAATTAATATCTCTTATTCTAATTGAGATAGAAGCATGATTTTAAAGTCATTTTAAGCAGGGAAAAAAACATAAAATTTTCTAATGCAATAAATTTTTTTTCGAAAATTTGAAGAATTTTGTGTCCTGGACCCCCTTAAGCTTGAAATTCGAAGGCGATTTGATAAGCGCAATAATGGGGAAAATTATCTATTTTTTACCCATGAGAGAATTTACAAAAGCAATACACAAGCTTGTTTTAAATATTCCGTTTTCAGCTTGCAACTAGGGGGTTTTAGGTTCTGTCCCCGTTCTATGCATTGAGGTTTTACAGGATATGATTGAGCAAACAGACAAGTATGTGGAGGCCGCACATCGGAAAGTCACACATTTTTAGACAAAACATCGCCTTTCTTTCCGTATCTGACACAGAAGACCATTCCATTTGCTGAATGCAACTCAGTAATATTAAAAGTATGCCCACTTATAAACTTTTGACTGCTGATGGAAATTTATCCTAGAATTTACCAATGCTGTCAGTTATCATACGTCAGACACAACATGATCTGAATCATATATTTTAATCTTGAAACTAGAAGACTTGTATCTTACATATTTATCTATTAACTGAATTATTTGTTAGTATCGATGATAAAAAAAAAAGTTTTCAGTAAGCCTGCCTATTATCTGAAAATTTAATGAGAAAATTGCTCTGGTATCTTCCTGTATAAGGTAAGATATCTCATATATATTTTGGTAACTGCCCAAAGAGACTGTCACTGTATATCACATCAAGAGATATATGCAGAAAATAAAATACCAAAATAGTCTTGAAAAGAAAAGTTTTGTGAGTTGAATTACGTTTTTAACTTAAACATTCAATGGTTTCAAGAATCAAGACCGTAATAAAACTTACAGTTTCTGTTTGAGATAATAATTCAATTCGTTGAAGAGTTGCTTTTTGTTTATTGTTTGAAATTTTATCCTTTACTAGCTGAACATACATCCTTCTCTACGGAGTGCATTCAAATTAAATACAACGGCTAATGTATGCAATTATTGCCAGAAAAGAAAAAATATATATATTTATAATACATACAACGGTCAATGTATGCAATTAATGCCAAAAAAAATATATTTATAAAAAAATCGTAACGGATATTTTTATAGACAAAATAATGTAGAAGTGCATTCAAATTAAATACAACGGTCAATGTATGTAATTAATTTGTATGTTTAATATCCATAAAACTACTAATTTGAATTAAATTCTTAAAAAACTTCCATCTTAATTAGTCTAGTGGTTAAATTTTATATTTTACCGTATTTCAATATTTTGTTTGTCATTTTATTTCATTGTTATGCACGTGACGCAAAATTAATTTGAAGTATCACATAAAGAAAAGAAACCCCGTAATCAGCATTTAATAATTAAATTCTAAAAATTAATCTTTAAAAATTCACCAAAAATCAGAAAATGGAGGTAAAGATTAGAAAAAAAATATTCATTTTAAAGGAATTTTTATGATCTTTCTCGTGATATAAATTTTATAACCCTCAGATTATTATTTTAAATGCAAACTTTAAAAAAGTTACAAAAACAGGTTAAAAATTTAATTTTAAAAAATCTAAGAAGAATTTTTCAAAAATCTTTCTTAGTGCATCCCTATAAGAAGAATCGCCATGCAAAATTTCGGCCCTTTAGGTCCAGCGGTTCGGTCTGTGAGTTATCTGTCAGTCAGTCAGTTACGTAACTGTTTTATACAGAGGCTGTTCACACATTTTTTAGACAATGTATATTGTATTCACAAAACTAAATTACATACAATTCTTGTGTTTTAAATATTCTATTTGACATCCCTTATTCTGAACTATCTTTCGACTAAGATTTAAATCAACGTTTATCATTTTGTTTACAGTGGACACCGAGCATTTTAATGATTTTGCAACTGTCCTTTGACTAGGGGGATTTTCTTTTAACATTAAACAACGTACTTTTGCAATAGTCGAAGATGTCCGTTTTTTCCTTGGATACTTGTTTGGAATTTTTGTCCCACTTGAGGCTCCAATTTGACGTTTTTTTCCTTTCTTGTTGACGATATTACCTATCGACGCTTTAGATATCACAAAACCACGACTCTCACATCGTTTTTGGATAACGGAGTATGCATATTTCTCTTCGGAAAGAGCATAAATGTAGCCTTCGAACCACTGCTTTGTTAAAAACGCCATTTTGAATAAAAACAAAACTTTCAAGCCGCAGACGATAATTTTGACTTTTAAAAACATAGTACAATTGCAATTATTTCTTTTGCAGCAAACGGTTTTTTATTACCGCTTACCAAAATCGTCTAAAAAATGTGCGAACAGCCTCTGTATATATAGATAAGACAAGTGTGTTTCATATCGCTCACTCCTTTCAACAACGTCATATCTCAAAAGTTGGCGATTTTTAGCTATGTCTGTTTTCAGAATGCCCTGAAAGAGTAGTATATCCCTGCCAGATCGTCATATCTCACCGCTCAATATTTAAACGCTAAAGAGCAGAAATAATATTTACTTTAATATATTTTATTCTACTTTTAAACTTTAAAATCCCTCGCCTGAAAAAACCTGTTTTTTTAGATATGACGTTGTCGAAAGGAGTAAGCGATATAAGATCATTGGTTAATGTTTTCCTTTGTTGATGTGGCTTATGCCCCCTGCCCTGAATGTATTCCAGACCAGGTCCATATAGGCTCGCGGGCTGAGAGGTGAAGCTCCAATTTATAACGGCACCACAACGGTTGGAGTCCGAGTTAGCCAGGTGCCACCTCAATTTTGACCGAGCACCCCAGGGGCGGCATCTAAAGGGATCGTACTCTCATCGACCCTCTTTGACCACACAGAGGGACTTTCCAGTCTACGCATTTAAGGGGATTCTAACGGTTTTAACCGCCTTGCGTGGGAGTTCTTATATGCGATGAACAGAGACGACACAAAAAAGACTTCTATACTTTTGTCCCAAGCTTTTATTACATTGTTTTTAAGGGACAAAGCACATATAAAGTAATTAAAAAAAGGATTGATTCGGCATACAGAGCCATATTTGACAGATAAACCCTGTTGGCCTATGTGTTCTCGTCTCAGTTCAACTCCAACTGCGAACAACAAAGCAGTAGGGTTGCCACAGAGTAGTCGGAAGTAGGGTTGCCACACGCCAACCTTGACACGGGTTACCAGACGTGGCGCGCCTTACAGGGATGGTGGACATTGCAAAGCAATTTATCTGGGGTATCGTACCTTCCCCACCCACTGACCTCAAAGAAGGACTTTCCGGTCTATGGATTTAACGTGCCCATATCCGGTCTAGACATGGAGTGATTTAGTGGCGCTTGTCTGGATTCGATCCGAGCATCCTCACCACTGAAAGCCAACGCGCTACCAATAAGCTACCTCGGACCTAGATTCCTGTTGGGAATTGTTCAATTAGAATAGTGAAAGTTCATTGTCTGAGTAAACACTAGCAAGCTTTACGAATTAAACTCTTCAAACTAACAATTTTTCAACTTCCGTAAGAAATAAAATCTTAAAGTTGTCAAGCTGAAATTTATAATTTTACACAGCTAATCCATTATTATTAGGTAACACCTTAGACAAGAGTCGAAGTGTGAAAAACATAACTTCCGTGATCATAAGAAAAGAACCAAATTGATTTATAAATCAATCAATCAATCAATATTTTTAAACTATGCATCCAAGTGATAGTTTGGGTCAGAAGCTATCGCTCTTATCAAGTAGATTTACATTGATGTGGTAGTTAAAAGAAGATTCATTTCAATTTTCCTGTTTCGTTTAACAATTTAAGCGATCAATCACTCTTGTTCATTTGTATGCTTAGGACGCTTTCATATCCGTGCCTGTGAAAAATGTGTTCAACGGACATCGATTTTTTTAATTCAAATTTGGCCTTGGTTTATAATAAATATGCGATAACAGTTGTGACATAAGCCGAATTTTAGTTTTTAATTTATTTAATATACACCTTTTTTTATTTATTTATGGAGAAAGGTAATTCAGTTTCAGTTCGTGTCTGAAAAAAAAAACTTGTGTATCTCAATAATTTAAAAAGATTTGTTCTGGAAAGTTGTTGGTCAAAGAGTAATGGATTGCTGTAATGGATACTCGGAAGAAATGCAGATATTTGGGCTTGATTTTTAATAGTTCCAGAATTTTACATTTATTTTGTAATTTTTAAACTTAAGGAAGAAAACTTCAAAATTTTCACTGTATATTTTTTGAAAGGTACTATTGAATGTTAATCTATTAATAAATTTAGTTATCTATATATATAAAACAGTTCCGTAACTGACTGACTGACTGACTGACAGATAACGCACAGACCAAACCGCTGGACCTAAAGGGCTGAAATTTTGCAATACGATTCTTCTTATAGTGTAGGAGTGCACTAAGAAAGATTTTTGAAAAATTATTCTTGGAGTTTTTTAAATTAAATATTTAAACTGCTTTTGTAACTTTTATTAAGTTTGCATTTAAAATAATAATCTGAGGGTTATAAAATTTACATCACGAGAAAGATCATAAAAATTCCTTTAAAATGAAATCTTTTTCGTATCTTTACCTCCGTTTTCTGATTTTTTGGTGAATTTTTAAAGATTAATTTTTACAATTTAATTTATTAAATGCTGATCACGTGATTTCTTTTTCTGGTACTTTAAATTAATTTATCGTCAAGTGTATAACAACATAATAGACAAAATATTTTTTTTTCTTGCTATTGTGTGCAGACGATTGAACATTATCCAAAAAAATATTAAAATACAATAAAAGATATGTTCCTCAAATTGTACTATATTAACTGTACTATATTCTTTAGTATGTTCTATCAGATTTAATTTGAATATTTTCTTCTACATTATTTTGTCTATGAAAATATTCCTTACTATTTTTTTATAAATATATATATTTTTTTACCTCAATTGCATACATTGATCGTTGTATTTATTATATATATATATATACATATATATATATATATATATATATATATATATATATATATATATATATATATATATATATATTTATTTTGCATTAATTGCATACATTGACCGTTGTGTTTAATTTGAATGTACTCCGTAGCAAAGCGCGGAATTTTCAGCTAGTCACTTAATATTATTCCTCTAATTCTTAATCCCTTACATTGTCCGTCTTTACGGTTCTGTTTTCCCACCTTTCTCTCAAATATTTTCTGCTTTATCTGCCAGCTTCGTTAACGGGTGTATCCCGTAGGCGGGCTGAAGGTCGTAAATCATTTTTTCGCTTCTTTTCCCTTTCGAGGGTCCCGCCACTACCAACGATGTTTTTTCAAGAATTTTCGGTTGCCTTCCCCTATCTATATAAGAGTTTTTATGATCCCCGCATTTGTAAATTTCTCATAGGGACAATCGCACTATTATGCTCCACGACCTGACGATGAACTATAATTAGTTCGAAACATGTGGCATCTATTTGTTTATATTGTAGATTTTAAGTTCTATGTTCCTGTTTGCGGCCAGTTTTCTGTAAGTCTTTATAGCATTGATTTCTAGCGATAATCTAAAACTAAGGTTATCAGAAGTTTAAAATTTATAGCGAATTTTTCAAAATAAAAAGCGAACAAAAAGAAGACGATTTATGGAAATATGTTAATATAGTATTTATTTACACCCATCTACAATAATTTAGATTCATTGCATGAATAAAAATAAAGTTTGCGGCAAAACATTTTTATTTGGGCCCGGGGTAGCCTAATGGTAACGAGTCGGCTTTCGATACTGAGGGTGTTTTGATCGAATCCCAACAAGCGCCATCAGATACCCTTGTGTCTAGGCCGAACATGGGCACGTTAAAGTCGTAAATTTTTAGAATTTGATTTATTAAATGCTGATCACGGGATTTACTTTCTTTTTGTAATACTTAAAACTAATTTTGCGTCACGTGCATAACAACGAAATAAATTGACAAAAAAAAATATTAAAATACGGTAAAAGATAAAATTTAACCACTAGACTAATGGAGATGGAAGTTTTTTAAGAATTTAATTCAAATTAGTATGTTTTATGGATATTAAGCATACAAATTAATTGCATAAATTGACAGCTGTATTTAATTTGAATATTTTCCTCTACATTATTTTGTCTATAAAAATATCCGTTACTATTCTTTTATAAATGTATATATATATATATATATTTTTTTTTTGGCATTAGTTGCATACATTGGCCGTTGTATTTAATTTGAATGTAATCCGTAGCGGAGCACGGGTATTCAGCTAGTAAATATATTTATATAAAAACAGAGCCGGCCTGATCAATTGTGGCGCCTGAGACCAGTTTTAAAAACGGCGCCTTTACAAATTTTTGGAGAGGCTCTTAAGTAATGAATGTATCTCTATTATAGAAGTGGTCTACTTAATAGAAGAACGGACATTTTTGGGAAAATATGTATTTTTTTAAAAAGACATAAAGATAAAAAAAAACTACAGAACTTTAAAAAAGTAGTACAGTTACTTCTGTAGAGTATGGCAGTAATTTTGGAAGCGTATTAAATATTTACAGTTTATTGAATAACAGGAGCAAAACGAAGATACATCTCTACGTGAGACTTTTCACTATACAATAGAATGAATATGGACTAAAACATGATAACAGCAAAATAACAAATAGTACAACATTCATAGCACCATAGGAAAGATGTGATTTCGTAGGCCGCGCCTTCTAACGCAGATATTTCTGGTTATGACAACGGAGAGCGAGTGGACGTCGATACGTGATATATGGAGTGAGCTGATTGGTCGGCTCCAGGATCCGTCAGATTGCCTCCAGTTCGGTCAGTACTTCGGTTGGTAAAGACTTTGGCTGAGTGTTAGCTGTATTTCTATTGGCAGTTAGGAGAAGAATGAAAGGAAGTGGTTCGTTAGTGAGGAAACAATAGATTCAAGGTTCAGGATCCGTGAGACAACACTTATTTCATATCGGATATACTTATATTTATCAAAGTTTTAACAGGATTGGTTCACAAAAGCAAAAGGAAAATTCGAATACACACAGCAAAGGTCGAAAAGTGATAGGAACTATCCCAGATGCTTTGTAATCAGTCTCTGAAATCAACAGTTACGGGTAGATTTAGTAGAATTCTTAGACCCACAACAACGTTTGGAAGTAGGCCTTCAAAATTTAATTTTCGTAATCAAGATTTTTTTAAAAATGAGTCTAAATATTTGCTAATACAGTGGAATCTCGATCGATCGTTCCCCGAATCATCGTTTTTTCGTATGTGCCGTTTATTTGAACCAGTCCCGACGATCATATTGCTTTGTTATGCTCTCGCATCTATCGTTCAGTTAAGTCGGTCCCTTCAAAAACGATAGATCGAAATTCCACTGTATATGTGTAATTTTATGAATTTCTTCATTATTAAATTAATATGTTTTTCGATATTCGTTAAAATTTTCGTATTTTTACTGTCTCATTTTGGCGCTTACTTCAATTCGGCGCCAGAGGCGGTCGCCTCGCTACCTCACCTATGGAACCGGCTCTGTATACAAATTCTGTGGCGTTATAGCAGATGTTGATATGTCCTTTTTTCAGGTTTTCGGCGAACTGAAGAAGTAGCTTTTGCTGTGAAATATAAAATCGTCCAATTTAGTTTTTCTGTCCAAATATTCTTTAGTTAATACTCATATTCACCCTCAAGCATATGGCTGATTTTCATTGAAAATTTTCAATTAGGGACTAAAATTTTGGGGAAGGGTTGAGAAAAAATTCTTTTATGCATAACAGAATTTGCCAATACGTATAACTTAGTATTATTTCATAATTCCTCTATCAGATTTTGCCACATTAAATAACCAATTTTAAGTGTGACATCAACTTAAAACATAATCAACTTAAACGTGATCAAATAAACGTGATCAACTTAAAACATAAAATTGAATTTTTCTGACATATCAACATCTGCCATAACGCCAGAGAATATATACACACGTCATAAAATTTAGGATCAACAAGACATACTCGATGAGAGCAGGAATCAAAGTTAAAATTTAATTATTTATACTTTTGATATCTTAGATCTTACTAGAAGAAAAGAGAAATTCAAAATATGTGATTACATGAACTGCTCTTGCTAACATCCTATTATGCATATAACTTTTCTTGGTTGATAGATACTTCTGTTCACAAAAATAAGCTTTTCGAAGATTTAGCTCTGGGGAAATGGTGATAAATGCAGTTAGATATTTGTTTTAAAAAGAGATTAGTTTTCGCGGCTCTTCAGATAATTTGATCAATTTACCGTATTTTTCGGACCATAAGAAACACCTTTTTACATAAAAAATCGATTTAAAATTGGGGTGCGTCATATGGCCATTGAAATAAAATGAATATTTTATTATATATATATTTATATATATGGTAACCGGTATGAAGGGCTTAAGTAAAAAAAAGGGATTTTTAGATGCTGTTAGTATTGATAAAAAAATAAATCTTTTGACTTATATAAAAGGCTTAAGTCTATCAATTTTGCATACAAAAGTACATTTCTTTGTATAAAAGACTCAAATCAAACTTATTGTTCTGCGATTGGTGTAAAAGTCAATAACTTGTTATATTATATTCAAATCACTGTTTTTGGCTTGAGCCCTTTATACCGGCCACCATAGATATTATAAATATTAATTATATATATTATATATATTTATTATATATATATTTTACCTTTATGAAGTAAGACATTGAAAATATCTTTATATACCTAACAAAATACAAAATATTCTTTTCTAAATATCCTCCCATAAATTTGAGGTGTGTCTTATCGTCCTAAAAATACGGTACTTCTATTGTTGAGTCTTAGTAAACAGAACTAGAAAAATTTCTGTTTTAAGCCACGATTTATATAAAGCTACTTGGTTAAAAATCTTTCATTCTAGGGCACGTGGACGGAACGGATACTGAGGAAATCATTTGAGAAATGAGTGATACCGTTGAATAAATAGATGCATAAAAGCGAAAGAAATGTTCATCAAAACAACCATTTTTCTTTCTTCTCCTCCCGAATACACAGGATTCTTTTTGAGATCGTTACACGATGTTTATCTCACTATCTCGACAATAAGAATAGGTTTTGTTTCGAAATTGTAATATATAAATCAGTAAGGTTTTAATTCAAATCTAGTACATGATATTTAAATGCTCTATGTTATTGACAAACAAGCTACCTGAAAATTTGAAACCGTTGTTGAAGATAGATTGTAATCATTTAAAGATGTACACCAAGACTAACCTTTAGAACTATAAATGTAATAAAACGTTCGTTTATCGAATATTTTAGATTCAATCTTAATGGCAAAATCATAAAATCTGTGTATTTTGTACTACACTCTATAAAATTTATCATACAAAGGTGTGTATATATATATATATATATATATATATATATATATGTAAGTCCTATCCCGATAGCTTTAAAGACCAATATTTAATTTGAGTTTTGAACCCGTAGTACCTAAAGGATAGTGCCCTAACCAATCATCCATCATCTGCTATTAGTGACATGGATGCAGAGGGTGGCATTAGCCCCCGGGGGTAAATCTAAGACGGTAGTAAAGGCATGTGTTATAAAACAAATGAACAGATATTAAAAGTCCTCAAAACAAATTAAAGGGCTAAGGTTAATCCCCTGGTAACTCAAAATATGTTGCTGGGCACACGTTTCGCTCTCTACAACCCTGTGTAATGGTAAACATAAACTTTTATCAATGGATGTGATATTGTGTTAAAGGTAGTTAAAATAGATTAGTAATTTATTAGTTTTAAGGTGCTATTGTTAGACAGATTTGGCTTTTCTTTTTTTCAAGTTCGCCACAATTTCAAACCAAATAAGCAATATAGTAATACACTGGGATGTATAACAGAGGAAGAATAATTAACGAATTTAATCCATAACACCTTGGTGGGTATTTAAAAGTTCAAACTGAGATTTTCTTAAATATTTATATTTTTTTTCTCAATAAAAACTCACTGCGGAATTCCTGAATTTGCATTAAAACGATGATGTACTGTAATTTGTGGTGTCGTGGCCCCACAACTAAACTTCACGATTCGTGAGATTTTTTTTAGAGAGAGGACAAAGATGTTTACTTGAGTTAAGCTCTTTATTAGATTCTTTGCTTCGTCTTATTTACAGGTAGATACAACACAGTTTCGCACATTATCTAACTGTCCCGCCAGACAATAATATAACATGCATTGTAACGCAGAATAGCAGGTCTGTCGATCCATCCTTTAGCGATGGCCTCCGGTGCTCTATCAATTCCAGAGCAGCGGCTCCCCTGTCAGTCTCTAGTCGCTCAATCCTCCGCTAATCATCCTCTTTGCCTCCGGGCTGGCCCTTTTAAGTCCCTTTCAAAACTTCTCGAACCATCTAGATTTCTTTTTGGAAACTCCCGGCAGTTCAATAGAAACTTTTCCACGGTGTTTAATGACTTTCGGTGTTCTCAAATATGCAGAGGCTCGGCCGCACTGCACCACATCCGCTGCTAATTTCTCTCTAATGAAACTAATAATTATACACACATTTATACATCGCTTTAGAGAATAGGCCAGGGGGGGGGGGGTCAAGGGCATAAGAGATTATAGCCATGTTGCTACAAATTGCTTCCTCACGAATGTTTGGTGTAAACTGTGCCACCATCTTCTCAAGGGAAGAGAGTGGAACAGTTCACACCAAACACACAACAATCAAGCTGCGGAACTTAATATTAGTGTCAGTTATTTTATTTTCTGTTCACTTAAAACTAACCTTTTTTTTTTAGATAGAGAGGATTCCATGGAAGTCTATCCTTTTCTCTGTTCCATTTTGGTCCCTGGCTGTAGGTTACTTCGGTCAATTCTGGATTCTCGGATTTTATTCTACAACTCAAGCTCTGTATATGGGTACGATTCTCAATCTGGATAGCATTACGGTTAGTAGATCGATTTTGTGTATTGAAATTTGATAACATATCTGAAATGCCAGTGAATGGACTGATCAACAGTTCATCGGTTTTGAAACTCTTAACAATACCGTTGTGTATATACCAAGTATCAGACCAATTCCAGAATTAATGAAGATTTTTGGCTCTGATTACCACAGAAGGAAAAATAGTTGGTTTATATGATAAAGTGAGTTGCTAAAAGACCTTTTAAATGTATATATAGGGAGAACATGTATACCTTCTGGGTACTTTTCCGCTAGTGGGAAGCGACTTGGCGCCAAATATAAATGTCGCCAAGTCGTAGCTTATCATAAATGTAAGAATGGGAAATAAGAACACCGAATATCTTCTCGTGAACAATTATTTTATATATTCAAAAAATTATGCTATAAATACAAATAAAAAGAAAAAATTAAATTTTAACAGCAAGCATGAAACTGCAAATATCATTCAGCATTGCAGAAAACACTTCAGTTTTTGAATGCATACGATGCTGCATGAATTCTATCAAATACGATTGTAGATAGCGACGAGCAGTACCCCGCTGGCGTTTATTACGCCATTTCGTACTACTCCATAATCCCTCAACCGTTTGGGTATGAGACCCAGTTTATGGGTCCTCGAAATTATATTTGTGGTTGACAGTGAAATGTTCATAGCCAGATCGTAAAATCCATCTCAGTTTATTCGCAATACAAATAAGCTACGGCGATAAAAATTAAAATTGCAAATGACCAGTCACGTTGTTTGGCAAGGTCCGAGGTGAAAGTTGAAATCCTTGACGCCCAAGCACAAAATTTTGCGTGGCGCTCTGATGACTGTATGACCTGGCGACATTTGCATTTGGCGCGAAGTGGCGTCCCGCTAACGGAAAAGTATCAATTTCTGATAACTACACAATCAAGTCTCTTGATATTTGTCTATTTATAGCAATCATATAATGGAACTGTTTTCTCCTGCGAGCGTTTCCTGCAGTTGAAAAATTCCCTAATTTTTGACATTAGCAAGAGTCTGCAACAGAATAATAAGGACTTTTCTCTGTGCTGGATATGACATGTGTTCGATGAAACCTTTTCCCCTATAATATCAATGCGACGTGCATAGAATAGGATATGTTAAAAGATTATTTTTAAAATCGAAGGGAATTACTTCAAGGCCGAGTGTACATTCTTACTTAAAGGAAACTCGGAGAAAGCGCAGGAACACAGCTTATGCAATACCACAATAATTTTTTTTTTTTTTAAATTATGGATATTAAGAAGCTGTGTGATCCTGTTACAAGTATGCATTCATTTCAATTTTCACGAGCAAATCTATAAACTGCTTCTCGATCCACTCGGTGTACACTGAAAAGTTATAAACGTCGTAGGCGAATTAACAAATCCGACTTATTGCAAAGAACAGCGTCATTTTGCAATGCGCCTGGTAAAATGGAAAATTATCGACAAATGCCAATCCAATCGACAAAAAATCCAATTAGCCTGATATTTTTAGGCTATTTTGTAATGAGCCCATACACCTTTAGTTTAGTTAGAAAATTTGTAATAGTTTGCTCAAACAGCCAGGTTTCATCCAGGCTTATTGCAGTAATGCATGAGATTACGTCGTCCCGGACGGTCAGTCCACCGGACAAGTGTCAAACTGGAGACCGGGCTGCGTAGCAAAAGACTGTATACTCAGCCGAAGGTTGATTTCCCCTGTTCGGTGATGTTTCTTATGGGCCCGAGCGCCGGACGAACTGCACAGATCCGCCGACCAATTGGGGCAACCCAGGGCCCTAGGCTTATTGCAGTAAGCCCAAAGTAGTAAAGACTCATTAAAAATGACAGATAAAGAGATTGTTACTAAAGTACTTCCCGTAGTGAAAATAGGACTTAGTAAAGAGTTACTTAGGTTAAAAAAAAAAGTAATTTAACTGTAAAAAAAATCATTATTATATGAAAATTTTTAATTATTATTATTAAACAATTGAATTATTATTTACACAATTAATTATAGTACACAAATCATTAAAATGGCATACTTTTAGACTCTGAATCGGACTTTCTGCCACATAATACAATTTAACTTTATTTATTCCATGTATATGGTGAACTTTTATGACACTTCGACGAACACAGTTGATTTGCCTGCTTACACACGCACTTTGTTTCACGCTGAACTTTGACACTGAGCATTTGCAGCTGCTATACCCCTGGCCTCCGAATTTCGATTCATTCGCTACAGCATCACGAAGAGATATATATTTTGTAACAATCTCTTAATTTGTCATTTTTAATAAGCCATAACTACTTTAGGCTTATTGCAATAGGCCTGGATGAAACCAGGCTGTTTGAGCAAACTATTACGAATTTTTTAGCTAGCCTAAAGGTTTACGGGCTCATTGCAATAAACCTAAAAAATATCAGAATAATTAGAAAGCTATCGATAATTTTCCAGTTTGCCAAGCATTTGCATTTCAAAATTACGGCACTCTTTGCAATAAGCCGGGTTTGCCAGTTCGTTTACGACGTGGGAAGTGACTGTAATGGAGGAATGTAAAGCTTATTCATCCGTATGACTGAATATTTTTTTACTTATTCATATCTCCAAATATTTTATATACGTCAGATGATGGCCGAAAAGGCTAGCTCGCTGGTATTCGGTTCAGAGCCTGTGGTTCGAATCACACTGTTGGCATGGATGTTTGCAGCCGTTTGGAATCGGCTTTAAACTGTAGGTCCCGGTGTAATTAACCCTCGTGTAGCAAAAAGTTGACCGCAGAGCTCCAAACCAAACAAAAGTATTTTATATCCAAGGCTCGTATTGTGGACTAGTTACTATTTAGACATTTCTTGGGGAAGCATGTGTAGAGCGAAGTCACATTAAACTATAAATGAAGGCCTTATTTGAAAAGGGATCCAACTCCATTTTTCTTCATTTTGAGATACAGAGCCTTAGAGTCTAATGAGTGCTAAGAAATAACGGCTGAAGTCTGATTTGTAATGCCCTCTGCTGGCAGCAGAAATAAGTTGGAGGTGTACCAGTTTAAAATTAAAATAGAAATGACTTGTATGAACATGAAAGTGAGGCTAACTCCATTTTTTTTTAAAAGTGGAGTTGGACCACCATTAAAATAAGGCCTTAAAATGAAACCATGCAGTACACAGGATTTTGTTAGCGTGTTTCTGTTCTGTGTAATCCTCTATTTTTTAGTTCATTGATCCTAGGTCTTATTTATATTCCTAACAGAATGGCGAACTCTCTTGTTTACCACCCTTAACTCGAGGTCTGTTTGCATGTGTGTGCGGCTATCCAGCTGACTGGGCTCTGAAGCGAGGATATGTCAGCGTGGGTTTCATCAGGAAAGGAGCAACTGTCATAAGTAAGTGCCATATGGGTACCTTAAGGATAAAATTCCAAACTTGTTTTAAAACTTTCTTTAAATTATAATCCCTGTTTAGCAAAGCAATTATATTTTGTTGCTTAATTAACTATTAACTAGGTGAAGCAACTGACATAATGCTTAAAGTAATACACAGTATCTGGAAAAGGAATTCTTAGCCTTGAGATTAAATGTCTCAAGTGCTTATCGGTTCAGAAATAATGTACCGTATTTTTCGGATCATAAGACGCACCTTTTTTCATAAAAAAACCGACTTAAAATTGAGGTGCGTCTTATAGTCCGAAGGTAACATTAAAATAATTGAATATTTTATTATATATATTATAAATATTTATTTTATATATTATATATATATACACGAGTGTCATTTTTTAAGTAAGAACCGTTTTGTAATGGAGTAAAAGAAACTTTAGTTATGAACGTAAATTGTATCATAAACTAAAATATGAACATTCTTTCACTTTTCAACATAGCCACCATTAACATTTAAACAATTGTTAAGTTGTATCACCAGCTTTTTCATCCTATCATCAAAGGCCATCTTTACAAACAATGAAGTGGCGGGCGAAAGAAGAGTGTTAGCGCTACTTGTCGACAACGGCGTGAAACTCGAGATTTCCCTCATTTTGCCTATACATTATTCGATCAAAAGGGATTAAAAGATAAATAGTTATGATTTTTTAAAAATCGGATGATTCTTTTTGAAACACCCTGTATTATGAGGTATAGAGTACTATGTTCTGGCACGCGTAATGTAGCAAATATGTGCATGTGGCTTGAGAGAAAAAAAAAAAAGTTTGAGTATGACTGCTCTAGACAGTAAAACGCACAATAAATTTACAAATTATCAAAAATGAAATGCAAAAGAACAAACTACTATTATTCTGTAGTATCACCAGAAGATATAAGCAGAACCTCTTATAACCAATAATCGTGCAAAAGCTAAGTCACGAGCCTCCGAGTAATTAACGCAGGATTTCGAGCAGAATAACTCTCCGATGCGAATCACTGTAGGCGAGTGGATAATGTATGAGAATATTAACATTTTGATTAACTTGTGCATATTACATATTAAAATCGAAATATAACCAAACTATTAGTTTGAACTTGGGGAACCTAAGCTGGCAAAAGAAGATGCTTTAAATTCATAATGTTTGAAGATTAAGTAGAAACTAGCTGAAAACTCGCACTTCGCTACGGAGTACATTTAAATTAAATACAACGATCAATGTATGCAATTAATGCCAAAAAAATGAATATATATATATATATATATATATATATATATTTATAATAAATACGACGATCAATGCATACAACTGATGTAAATATATATATATATATATATATATATATATATATATATATATATATATATATATATATAGATATATATGTATATTTATTTATAAAAAAATCGTAAGGGATATTTTTATAGACAATATAATGTAGAAGAAAATATTGAAATTAAATGTAATAGGACATACTAAAGAATATAGTATAGTTAATATAGTACAGTTTGAGGAACATAATATCTTTTATTGTATTTTAATATTTTTTTGGATAATGTCCAATCGTCTGCCGCATTAGCAAGAGAAAAAAATAATTTTTTTTTCTATTTAGTTGTTATGCACGTGACGATAAATTTAATTAAAGTACCAGAAAAAGAAATCACGTGATCAGCATTTAATAAATTAAATTGCAAAACTTAATCTTTAAAAATTCATCAAAAATCAGAAAATGGAGGTAAAGATTCGAAAAAGATCTCATTGTAAAGGATTTTTTATGATCTTTCTTGTGATATAAATTTCATAACCCTCAAATTATTATTTTAAATACAAACTAAATAAAGTTACTAAAACAGCTTAAAAATTTAATTTTAAAAAATCTAAGAAGAATTTTTCAAAACTCTTTCTTTTTGCACCCCTACACTATAAGAGGAATCGCCATGCAAAATTTCAGCCCTCTAGGTCCAGCGGTTTGGTCTGTGAGTTGTATGTCAGTCAGTCAGTTACGAAACTGTTTTATATATGTAGATTAATCTTCATGAGGCATTCTATCACACAATAAATTTCATTCTATGTTTACAAAAGCCGATAAAATCACATCACAGATACTTTTGTATCACCGTTTTATCCTTTAAATATTCAGTAAATTTTTTTTTTACCTGCGTCGAGAGTCAGTCAAGAGGTCATAGCTCTCCTCTAGCAGCCCAATACAAAGTAGCTCTGTTTTTCCAGCTGTCAGTAGTAAATCTATAGTCCTTTAAGAAGGTGCACGTCATAAGAGGATTAAAATCCATAATGATGTTCAGTAACATGCAATTATTTTAATTGCTTACACGCTTATACCTACTCTCTTCAAAAAAGTATTCATAAGAATAGTTGGTTTACTGAAATTTTAAAAAATAGATTTATGATAATATGTGTTACAGTTCTGTATTGAGTTTGAATATTTCCAAATTATAATCGGAGGTTAATCATCATGGTACCTACTAGCCAACATACAGTGTTAAGGCTGCTGTGTACTAACCCTATTGGATTCTCTCACCTCAATGTTGACCTATGGAAAAATATGCCCAAGGATTGCCAACTTGAATTTAAAAATTTTTTTAAAAATTGTTCTTCGCAATTGAGAAAAAAATTTTACACCTTGGGGCATTTTTCGTTTTTTTAAATGCAAATAATATTTTAAAATTTAAATTACCCCGGGAAAATATCTGGTACAGTGTGTTTTAAACGCTCATAAATTCCTTTGGTTGACGAAATTTATAAAATGAATCCTGTTGCAAGGTGCAAAAAAGTTCAGGCTGTCTGAAAATACCATTGTTATTGGATTTTCAGCATTTATGTAGCTGTAAATAGCAAACAAATTTTCTCCATAAGTTAACATTGAGGTGAGCGAATCCAATAGGATTAATATACAGCAGCCTCTCACCTCATTGTTTTGGAATTCCAGTAAGATAATTGAATCCTCGAATCTAACACTGAGAGGAACAACAATATTTAGTAAAAAGTTCTACAGAGGCTGGATCAAATTTCAATTCATTGGTAATTTTATTTAAAATTCTATGATATCAGCTACATTTGTATATCTACTATAAACATTACTCTGATATTTATGAAATACTAATCACCTTTTTCTTTTCTGTTTTCTAATAATTCCATTTTTTTCTAATTTTAACATCTTCTTGCATATATCAGGGCTGTGTAATCTGTTTAGGTGTGGAAGTGGCATTATTTATTTCAGTTTGATGCACTTGGTTTGGTTTGTAACAGTTGTCTCGATTCTTTTATTTTATTGTTTCTGTTACTTGTGATGCGATTTTTTTATACTTGAAATCTACAGATTCCGTGTTCTCCTGCGCTGGTTTCATCGCTATCATACTCGCTGGCTGTGATCCTACGCTGAATACTATTTTCTTCACTGTTGGAGGTCTTCTAGGTGATTTCATCACGTTTGGAGTCTGCATGGCGGGGGTTGACATAGCTCCTAACCTCTCAGGTATAGTTTCATTTCGCATCTCTGTTTTTTATTTCTCTTTGACTTCACTAGATGTGAGTATTACAGTATTTTTGTTTGAAGTTCTATCGCTATCTGAGCACCTCAGTTTCGAAAGCCGACGTGCTACCACTAGGGTACCTCTGGCTCCTTGAACAATTATTTCATCATGCTTCAGCTTATCACTTACTGCTACGAAAGATTAAAACTGGGCATATTCAACATCTGTATAATACCCTATCCTGCACTTTACTTCCTTCTGGGGCCCCCTAGTCTTGTGCCGTTACGAGATATTCATCTGTGGCCCCCCCCCCTGGAATTTTCTATGGCTCCCAGAGGACCACGTGGCCCCTGGTTTAGAACCGCTGATCTAGATCATAATTCAATGGACGCACTGCGGTTTTGTTTTGTTTTGTTTTGTTTCGTTTTGTTTTGTTTTGTTTTTAGGCAGTTTTTTTCAGGCGTCATGACAGTCGTCACAAAGACGTCCGTGATTGACGGAAAATTTTCAGCTAAAGTAATGATTTGTCCAAGTTCTCCACAATCTCCACAAAACCCAGAAACACCTTCTACAGCCATGAGTTCGTTAAGTGTTCTTGAAAACGTGAACACTCTCAGGGTCGAGGAACGAAGTAAACGATAATTCACTAGACATTGTAACATAATTTTAATCATTTATGCTGTGCTGGCCTTATGACTATTTTTTTACTTCTTTCGTTTGCGTCATCAGTGGTTTTCAGTTATTTATAGCCCTGAGTACTTATTTTGAGCTGCTTCTTTATTACTTCTTCAATAAAGCCGGTTTCTTGCGATGCGCTCTAAGCCAATAACATACTGGCCTTGCTCTTCCATTCTAAGTGTAACCTTTAACCTTGAGCTGGTTATTAACATTAGATACATACTTATAAATCAAGGTGGATAGTAAAACGATTTTTCATTAACATCTTTGTTGTGAAGCAACATTCGGCTCAACTGAATTCAGTTTAGAAATGAAGAAAAAGCTCGTTGTTAAAGATATCCAGTACAACGGTAACAGTCTGTTTTAAAGGTTCTGGCGAAATTAAAGATGTTTTAATGTAGAAAGGCAATGGATACAACGATGTTCCTTACAGTGGTAATCCCCTGTACAGCGATTAATTTACTATGTTTTAGCACTAATTTCTGGCATCGCATCGGCGGTGATAGAATGATAGAAAAACACTTTTGAAAAGTAGTTATACGAGTTCTGTTGTTCTCCAACATTATGTATTCATGTTACCTAAAGTGGAATTTTCCTATCAGTATTTCTCTAATCACATGTAGACAAATGCATTTTATTAAATTCATTTTTCTATATTTGAAAATAAATCTTTAAAAGCAATGCGCATGTTTTTCCTAAATCTTTATTTTTTGCAGTTTTTTTTCCAAAAAAAAAACAATCTAACTTTGTCTTCATTTGCATCAGTGATTTAATAATACCCAGAAAAAAAAAATAACAGTTGAAAAATCTTAAGTAAATTCGTGCACTTAATTCAAACGTCTACCTTTATATGCAGAAAACTGAACCCAAAAATATGCATTTTCTAGTCTAAGATTAGCAAAATACTATAGTGAAATTCCATTGTGGCGACCAGACTACGTCAGAGTTTGCGTACTCCCTCAGAGTTGAATCGGACTTTGAGACGTATGCGATGTGCGATTTGCGTTTGGCCATCTTGTATTCCGGAGAGGAGAAATTGCTCATGAATTGCAGTCTACAGCTCAGATTCAAAATATTAGAATAATTGAGAAAAAGTAATAAGAAAGAAATTATTTTCCATTTATTTATTTTTGATACTAAGTAAATGCAATTAAATTTCTTATAAATTAAATCTGGAATGTTTAGATAAGATTTTAACATTTACAAAATATAAAATACAATAAATTAGGTATACAGCAGCTTTCTGAAACAAATCAAAATATTAGAATAAAATTTAGATTGGTTCAAAATATTAGAATATTTTATTTTACGCAAAAATATTACCTTATGAATATGAAGTAAATGGTAAATAATATTTTGTAGCATCCCCTTTAGCTTTAATAACAGCATACAATCGATCTTGCATACTATATACAAGGTTTTTACAAACGTTTCTATCAATATTAGTCCAAATAGACTTTATACGTGCCACTAATTCAGTTTAACTTGAAGGAGGATTTTCTTGGAGTTTTTTCTTCATTATACCCCATAAGTTTTCGATGGGATTAATGTCTGGTGAGTTTGGTGGCCAAGGAAGTACCTTAATTTTACGTTGGCGGAACCAATTCTTAGTTGACACAGAGATATTCGGTGACGCTAAATCTTGTTGAAAGATGAAATCATCTTCAAATAAATCTTCTGATGATGGAATCATGTAGTATTCCAAAATTGATATATCTGAGAGTTAACCTTTTCGTAGACAATGCATAACTTTCCAGGTCCTTCTGAGCTCATGCAACCCCAAACCATGACACTACCAGCAAATTTTACCGAACGTTTAAGGCATTCTTTATCAAATGCTTCTTGCTTCATTCTCCAAACTCGAATACCTTGATTACCATATGAAACACAAAACATACTTTCATCATTAAATAATATTTTTTTCCAATCTTCTTCGCTCCCTAAACGTCTTGATTTACACCAATTCAATCTTATACGCTTTTGTTTTGCAGTCATGAGAGATTTTGTTTTCGGTACACGAGATTCAAACTTAAATTTATGGAGACGTCTTAATGTTGTCAATTTAGAAACTTGAACTGCTTCTTCTTTCCGTTTTCGGTGCAAGAATCGCACACTTTTAAAACGGTTTTTCTTAACTATACGCTTCAGTTTCCTGTCATCTCTAGCGGACGTTTTTGGTTTTCGGCCGCCATTTCGGCGATTATTTTGAAATTTTCCATTTTTTGAATATTGAGTTAGTATTTTACTAACGCTTGATTGCGAACAATGTAAATAATTCGCTATATAACATTGATTTTTACCGTGCCGATACAAATCCACCAAACGAAGTTTAATAGATTCAGGAATATCACTCACACGACCCATTTTAAGACGAAAAAGCAAACAAACTGCAAAAATAATACTGATTTTAAATAAAATCGTCTCAATTTAATCTATGTTGCCACCAGTTATGAATTGGTGATAATTAAAGGAGAATTAATGTGAAATATTCTAATATTTTGAACCACTTGAATAAATATTCTAATATTTTGACTTTTCAAAATAATTTTTTTTTTTCAATTAATCTTTTCAAAAATGATATTTATTTTAAGATAATAAATAAGTTTAATCAACAATAAGTTCTTAATAAAAATATCATTTGCATATTTGCATTAAAAGACATTAAATTACCAAACAATATTTTCAATTTGTAAAAAAATGTAATTATTCTAATATTTTGAATATGAGCTGTACTAGTGGCTCTCCTTGTATCCCAAATTTCACGTGTATTTTTATATTTTATTTTTCGTACTGTGGGTTCATCTGTTATTTTTTTTACAAGCGTTGTCATGGATGACTGTGTTTTTTTATTGATAACTAAGCTTAATAAAATAAGTTTGTAATTTTTAAAATGTAGTGTGTGGCATTTTCACACAACAAATATTATTTACGCACAAGTCTTACTACTCAGCACTACATAAATGGTGATCCTGGTCGTTGGCCGAGTTTCAAGCAAGTCATCTGCAGATGACTTGCTTGAAACTCAGCCGACGACAGGGGTCACCATTAATGAAATATAAAATCATTTTATTTTGGGTTTTACTTCTTAGGAAGCATTTATAATTTCACAAAAATTCTACACAAACATATCACTAATATAACACCAATATATATAACACTAATACAAAAATTCCGAACACAACAACAACAACAACAACAAAAAATTCAAAGGAGACAAGATTAGGTACCCAAAAGGAACCGAGCAAGCCCAATCTCAATTCCAGGGGTTCGTGAGGAAAAGAAGTTGAAGTTGTGACTTTTACCATTTTACTTAATGGGAGTTAAAAATTTGCGATGCCAACTGATACGCCCCCTAATTAAATCAGTAAACTTATTCAAAACGTCCAACATATAAGTTTTATTACCATGTTTTTATTAACTCGCCTTCTTGTTTGTGTGTTTGTCCAGTACAAATCTTGCAATCGATTTTTAACTTCCTGATTAACTAGACATTTGAAACTTTTAGAATAGCTCAGAACACGATGACAATACATTCTTTTAATACTTTTAGCCATCTTTAAGCAGAATTGAATTCATTTTCAGTTAATTTTATTGTTTGAAAATTTCTTATAATTGCTCTCTTTATTAAGCACAAGCATAGGCCTATTCGAAATTAACAATAAATTTCACAGTTTCAATGAAACACGCTGATTTTTGGATAAAGTTCAATAATTCATGTTCGATTTACGCAAATTGTGCATAAAATTGTACATAAATTCAAAAACATAAAGTTTATAAGTTAAATAAAGTTCTGTAATATTATACCAATAAATTTCCAGTTGATAGCCAATAAATTGTAATTTTTTTTAACCTTAAATGTCCAATATAAAGCGTAGTTCCAAATGTAATTTTCTTCAATAAACCCTTAAACGTTGCCAATTTCAAAAATCCTTTTTGTATTTATCAATACCTCCTCCACTTGAATCTTTAAAATATTAAATGTTTTATTGATAATAAATGAAAATGTAGTTTGATGTGTTGCTATGGTTACTTGACTACGGTTGACAAAGAAAATTCAAATGTTAAATGTTTTGCTGATAATAATTGAAAATATTGTTTGATGTGTTGCTATGGTTACTTGACTATGGTTGACAAAGGAAAAGTTGTAAATGTGAAGCATCAGCTCAACAATTAGGCCCCTAACTTTCTTTCTACGGATCAGATATGCATAATATATAGCCTATGTCCATCTAGAATAATGTACCTTTCAAATAGTGAAAGAATTTTTCAAATAGTTGCAGTGGTTCCGGACATTACCCTCCACATACAAACTCCGCTATCTCTTTATATATTAGTATAGATTTGATAATTTTCTTTCAAGTTGATGGGATAATTCATAAAAAAAAAAAAAATTAAGTATTTATTAATACATAGATAGCATTGTCAAGTTTATATGATTCAACAGAAAATTTAAAAACGTGGTATATAAATATTTCTTTTTATCTTGTAATTATCTCAAGTGATCAGATGAAAATTTCCACATTCAGTGAAAGCGTAAATTCATCTCTCATCCATATATAAATCAATTGCCATCTGGTCAAATGGTAAATTAGATTAGTTTTATACTACAACTAGCTGAAGTACCCGACGATGCCCGGGATTTTAAGAATGTTTGTTGTTAACCAAAATCAATTTAAAAATTAACACAGTATAAATAACATAAAAAATATATGTGAAATGTTATACACGTCTCAGAATTTCAGCCTTTCATCATTTTAATACTAAAATCTGAAAAGTAAAAATGTCAAATTCTCTAATGTTTGTTAACCAAAATTAATTTAAAACTAAGCACAGTATAAATAACATAGAAAAAAAACCTTGTGAAATCTATAAATATATAAATTTATAATAAACTCCTCAGAATTCAGCTAGAATTAGCCTTTCATCATTGGGGTAAAAAAAAGCTGCAATTACAGGTTCAGCAGAAATTTCCAATAGAACAATGATATGACTGCAGCGTTGCCTCTTAAAAAAATGAAGTGTTTGATTGAGGGCTGCAAACCATTCAACTCCTCTCCACATTTAACTCCTATAAACATCCTCTACATATTAAATTCCTTTTCTCTCCATAATAAACTCCTCAGAATTTTGGTATATTCAGCCTTTCATCATAGTACCACTAAAATCTGAAACATCCTCTCCAGAAATATAAATTTATTAATTTCAATAATTAAACACACACAAATATATAAATTGCGCAAAAGTTTTTTAACCAACATTTGAATAATTCGTAAATGAAAAAGCATATGAAAATAAAGATAAGAACTTCCGGAATCGAAATTA
Organism: Dolomedes plantarius; assembly: GCA_907164885.2. NCBI lineage: Eukaryota > Metazoa > Arthropoda > Arachnida > Araneae > Dolomedidae > Dolomedes > Dolomedes plantarius. The sequence continues at coordinate 102,907,674 of OU015502.1, forward strand.
ATTACCCTTAATTTTTAATTAATAAAAAACCAACATAATATGAATAACAACGATAGTTGCTTAAAACCATATGAAAATAAAGCTATTATAAAGATGATAATAATAAAAAAAGCATAAGAAAATAATGCTCGCGCATGAAGTTAACGTTACGATATAAAGATGGAAAGGAGGATAGTGGTGTTCCACTACTGAGGCATTCAGTTATATCTTTTTGTTTCGTTATTTGAAGTACTTAAAGATTTAGTACTACAATTAATGAAACATAAAATCTTCCGTATATACAGTTCTTTCAAGAATAATTTGATAAAACACTCTGCTTTTCAAGAAATAATTTCTTTCCTCATTTTGATTTTCTCCTTTGCTTCGACAATTTTTCACGGCCTTCAAAGATTGAGTAACGATTCCGTGTCTAATTTAACTGCAATGTATACTTTATATCGTTACTCTAGATTCGTGTCTGGGCCGGATATGGGCAGGTTAAATCCCTAGACCGGACAAGTCCTTTAACTCCTCAGCGGAAGCGCCAATTTTTGGGAACACCAGCAGGCGCGCGTGGCACAAAGTGCAACGCCTCTTTCAACATCAATTATTCCTTTTGTAATACACTTTTATATTTCAAATTGAAAATAATAATTCTGCGTTTTATGACAAGATATAAAAAGTTGATAATATTGGGATATATTTATAATTAAAGGCCAAAGAATCCAGATACAATCGCCTTATTTCAAAACTGTCCGGTTTGAATATAAGGAAAATTTGCGAATTGATTCCTATTATGTCCAAAAACCTAAAAAACAATGAGATTGTCCATCTTCGTGATATGCGGAATACAGTGTAATAGCTGCACATTTGATTTACTACAACAACTCATATTTTTGTCGTATTGTAATCCACTATAATCGCTGGTTTACCACGGTTAAATCACGACTAACAATGAATGGAAAGTAATACAAGGGTCAGAAAATCAGACCTGCATTAGAAAGAGTGTAGCTATAAATAGAAACTGCTTAGAACACTCAAATCTTACATATAAAAACAAACCATTCAACGTTACGATAATGATGCACTTTGTACACGGGCGCGCCCGCTTAAGTGATAATGAAGTCAGCGAGTGGGTAAAAGGTATTAACCCTCCAGATGTCGCCCTGGGGGGTACTCTGTCATAATTTTGTGGCACCGAGGAATCAGTGTTGGTTCACCTATACGATGCCTCTATTGTAAACACTCAACGTTTCTAGCGAATGTTTCCTCTCAGGTCATTGTCGAAAGAAACCTAGCCGTGCCATTAAAAAAATTATAATAAATCATTACTCTAGATTATTTTTGAGATAACTGAGCCATAATGTAAAGTTTTATAAAGACATGGGGCGTGAATATCTGTGTTATTCATTTTTTAAAGTCTATAAAAAGAGAAAATAGTTAAAAAAAATAAATCTCAGAGTGTTAAACGGATATTAAATTTTTAATTCTGCAATAGAACAAAGAACTGATGAATCATTGTTATTTTTATCATTCTTATTTTTACTAACAATATATATTAATTATATATTTTCAGGCACTGTTTCTGGAATTTTAAGTTTTGTAGGCGTCATACCCTTTTTCGTTATACCTGCCTTGGTTGGATGGTCGACAAAATACGAGGTAAGTAAATATGGATTCTGAGAGTGAAATGTGTTGGTTATTACCTGTATATAATTGGAAATAATTTTTCCACAAGTTTGATATATCATGATCAATATTACCGTAAAATCTCGACTATAATACGCACCCGAGTATAATACGCATGCTTGATTTTGCGCGAAATTTTCGGAAAAAAATTGAAATTCGACTACAATACGCACCCATAACTTTTCAATATTTTATTTAAAAATTGCACAAATATTTATTAGCAGAAATAAAATTTGTAATAAAAAGAAACGAAAACATTAAATTCAGAAGGAAAAAAAACTTAAATTTTTATTCAAAACAAACAATACTGTCAATCACTTTCACTAGAATTCAGCTCGTCTATAGTTATTGCGTCCATGTCATAAGTGTTGGTGCCGTCTTAATATATATCGCCATCATCATCCTCGTTTGATGACATCTGCCCATCCTCCCATAATATGTCGTTCTAACTGCCGTCTCACTTTTAACAATTGATAATTTTTATGCTGCCGTGTAGGACCGTCTTGAAGAAAATTTGAGGGAAATAAATCTCTCTATTCTAAAAAAAATTAACTCCCGCTGCCGCTGTCAAAATCTTGTCACGCTATCTCCTCCTGGAGGTATAGGGTCGAGAGCGATACCAATGGATGCAGAAAAATAGGGGGACCAAAGTAAGACATGTCTCATCTTCGTCGTACTTTAAGTTTTTTTTTATTATTTTATGTTTTGTGGGAAAATATTGACTTTTTTATCTTCAGATTACGCTAACTCGCCAAAAAATGATCGTAGAATTTTGATCTTTTTGCAATCTAAGACTACAGATATTTCTCTTTCAAACTAGACCTCATTTGTTTAAAAATATTTTAAAACAGACTAATATTTTCATCAAAAAATGAAACACAGTTTTTCAAGAAATATCATCCCCTGTGTGGATGTAATATCGATGCTCCTCGAAGTTTTATCTTACAAAGAAAATATTTACATCATCTGGAAGCTGAAAGCTTTCTTATTCACATAAACCTAATTTCAAGTCTATATCTTAAATTTTTGATTTTTTAATTGAATTTTAAAGCTTATAATTCAACAGTGATGAAACGCCCTTCGCATTAAGGATGACAACAGTAAATGGATGGAAGCTGTTACATTGCCCGAGAACCACCCCCATGTATCTCGCTATTAGCCATAACAGAGGAGCGAGCGTAGCGAGCCTAGGGGCAAAGCCTCTAGTGAAATAAAAATAATAATTTTTTGCACTTGCAACAACCGGGAACTATCACTATTTCAAGGGACCTGTTATTAAACGAACGTGTGTGCGATACGAGCAGTGAGTGCCGTTTATTTCAAAGAAATACCTGCTTAGTAAACAGGTGGATGAATCACGTAGTACAGATGCGCACGCGCCCGCGTTGCGACAATGTCTTAAAGCTGCTGTACGTTTGTTTATCCACTGTTTAAAACTACATTTTTTTTGTATGCGAGTATTATACGCACCCTCTTTTTTGGGGCACTAAAATGTGAAAAAAAGTGCGTATTGTACTCAAGGTTTTACGGTAATTTATTTAGTTTCTCGTTGACTCCAAGGACAAACATCTGATTTTTTTTGGCTCATTTTTTTGGGGTGGTCCAACCTTTCAACTTCATCCGTATTCCAAAATGCAAGTTATTTATGTCATGTGGGAAGTGATGTATAATGGCGCTAAAAGTTGCCTTGTCGATTAATGAAGATAAAATTTGATCCGACTGTTTTTCTGGCACATTCTCTACACTGAAAAGAGATTTATCTTCTTTAAAATCGGGCCGTTGAGAAAAGCCTATCGAGACGCATGACCTTCCCTTTTCAATTATCTAACTGCTTTCACCTCCGGAGTAATTTTTATGCAAGTCACCAAGGTAAGGATAAACCCGATGCTATAAATAGATCAAGGACAATCCCGAAAAGTCTAAAAGCAATTGACTAACAAAGAGAAAAACGTCCGAAATAAGTTATTAATGTTTTTTATAATTAGAATGAAATTAATCTAAGAACGCTTCAGGAGAGAGATGGGCAGAGATATCAAAGTGTTGAACTTCCCCAAGAAAAAAGAAAGGTACTACAGCATTAAAAACTGTAAAAAAGATACCTTGACCGGGCCCAATAGGTCGAGAGGAAAAGGTGTAAGATTCCTCAGGTATGTGAGTTTTAGGGCCCTTGCCAGGTCCTGAAACAGGGTCCAGAGTAAGACCAAAGATCCAGGTAAGAACTTTCGTGTCGTAACCAGTGTCGCTTTTGACGTCGCTGACCTTGATTTTCGCAGTGGTTTAGCTTGTCAAGAAGTAGAGGAACAGATTGAGCTCGACATCTGCAGAATAGTGTCAAATTTTTTTTACTTTTGATACAGGGCAGGGGTGTCAAACTCGCGGCCCGCGACGAATATTTTTTGCGACCCGGTCAATATATTAGCACACAATAATATATAATAAAATAACCGACGCAGAATTATAATAAAATAGGAAGAATTCGCTAAATGTTTTTTTAATGATACTCTTTTTTGCTATTATTAAACAAAATGCACATATTTATGTTGAATATTCTGTAATTAGGTAAATAAACCTACCTTTCTATTAATATTGATTTTTTCTGCGGCCCACCTATAGTTAAACCTTGTTTGTTTGGCCTAAGGTAACCTTTGAGTTTGACACCCCTGCTACAGGGGATCATCCAAACTGGCACATATAAGCAAGTCGTCCATTTTCTACATTAACCGTTATATATATATATATATATATATATATATATAAATATATATATATATAATAATTAAAAACAATTCGAATATGCCCACATAACTTTCATGGCGTCACAACCTAGTGAAATTCATTACGCCTGAGTTTTTGTTTAAGGGGGGAAAATGTAGAACAAAACTAAACATAAGTTACTTATGAATATTAAGAAAACCAAACTGTAATACTAATTTATTCCAAGAGTTCGTGGAATGAAATAGAGGAAGGATTTCTCATATTTCAGAAATTATTTTTTAATATAGGTCTCTCCTGCCATCACTAAATTTTGTCCAATGACCTTCCAGAGGCATTGCGCTGTCTTTGAATGGGTGATTCTAAAAAATAACCCATCTACGGCTGCTATGACCATCTCATTTGACGGTAATTGTTAAGAAAAGAGATTTTTCAGATTAGATTGGGTTGTTCGGACACTCATTTTTTGGATGAAAATGGAAGACGATTTTCTTATAGTGTATAAATATTTTATTGAATTATACATTCTCTGTTTTGGTCCAATACCTTTTGCCATCTTTCTGACAGTAGCATGATTCCACGCTCTGATCTTTACTGGCAAAAAATTATCCAAGTCATTTTTGACGTCCTTATTTGAAGTAAATTCTAAAAAAAATTATAGAGACCGGAACAAGTAATAATCGGAAGGTGCCAGATCTGGAGAATATGGTGAGTGTAGTAGTACATCCCCTCCAAGCTGCTTTTGGCAAATTACCAAACTTGAATGAGGTCTCGCATTAACTTGGTGGAACACTATGCCTTTTCTGTTGATCAATTCTAGCCTTTTCTGTTTGAGTGAATCCTTCAATTTGCCCAGTTGATGTCAGTACACTTCAGAATTGATCGTGGTATTGTCCGGTAGAAGAAAAAAAAACTATTCCCGTACATCACCTTTTTTTGATGAATATCAGTTTTCGAAGTGCTTTCACCCGGTTCATCTTTTTTACTCCATGATCTCTTTCATTTAATATTGTTGTAGACAACCTTATTCTCGTCCCCAGTGATGATTCGCTTCAAAACTGGATCATTTTCTTGACGTTTGAAAAGCAAATCTCAGACGCCAATGCGACGGAGCAAATTTCTTTCTGTAAGAACATGTAGTACCGATATGTCGAGTTTTAAAATTAAACCAAGGCATTTCTCGTGATTATGAACGGTCAAATTCGATAAATTTAATCTCTCAACGATTTTACGAGTTGTTATTCGATGGTTTGCATCAATCCAGGCCTTCATTTTGCCTTCATCAGCTTCAACTGGCCTTCCAGAACGTGGTGCATCTTCAACATAAAAATTGCCGGAACGAAATTTTGCAAACCAATTTTGGCACTGGCGTTCTTTCAATACATCTTCTCCATACACATCGAACAATTTCTTTTTTTACTTGAACAGCATTTTTACATTTTCGATAGTAAAAAAGTAAAATATGCCAAAAATGCTGCTTTCGACTTTCCGTATTTGTTAGGGCACCAAACAAAAACTATTGCGCAGAATCAAACAAATTTTTTTACAAACAAGCCTTGCTGCAAGATGCCATTAAATCAGTCATTATATCAGCTGCCAAAATATATAATGACAATGCAAAAATGCAATTAATGCAAATTTATCTTGAGGGACATAAGTCACATCTGTGGTAACAAATCTACGCATAACATCGGTTGCATTTACCTTGAAATGGTCAACACACTCTTGAAAAATTTGACTTGAAAAGTTTTGTTCACTTGTTAACGAACGAAACACCTACCTTACGGAAAGTTTTTTCATTCGTATTACCTCAATCAGTAAGTGATATGCAGATCCGTCTGATAAGTTTATTAGCTTTAGCAATATCGGCTACTTTTAATACCCGATCTCAAAAAATTGTACCATGAAAAATTTTTATCATGTGTAAATTCAGTTTTGTTGTTTGAACCTGTTAAAAATAGAGGAGGAAAGTCCCTAGGAGTTTTTTTAAAGTCTATGAATCTCCGTTGCCGAAAAAACTTTTATGTAGGTGATATAGCGTGAAGTTTTACATATCTGATTTTGCAAAAAATTTTAAAAGCATGTTAAACTGAGGTCGAATACTTTGGCATTCACAATGATAACTTTTGGCGACTTTCTCTGTAAATCTCCGCTGTGACAACCTCTGTTAGCGCGTTCAAAATAAGGATCGTTTCTGAAATGGATTTAAAATTTTTCAATTTCTCTTTAAAAAAAGCATCGTTTTAAGATACTAATCTGGCGTGTAGTATGCAGATTATAAAGATACATGAGATACTTTTCCATTTTACAAACTTTGCACATATTTTGCGGTTAAAAGAAGGTGCGTAAACTTTTAAATTAAATCCCTTTTGTTAAAAATTTGTCATGGAACGTTATTTCATGATACTTTAAATATGGAGAATAATCTTATTCAAAGTATATAAATTTATATGTTATTATTTCTAATGATCCATAGCCAGAAATATTTCCAGACCAGACCCGTTTAGGCTAGCGAGCTGAGGGGTGTGGCTCCGGTTTATATTGACTCCAATAGGGTCGATTTAGCCAGGTGTCTCCTCAATTTTGACCGAGTTCCTTTAGAGGTGACATCTGGGAGAATCGTACTCTCTCCCACCCTCTCTGACCTCGTATAGGGACTTTCCGGTCTACGGATTTAACGTGCCCACATCCGATCTGGACACGGAGGTAGTCAATGGCGCTTGTAGGGATTCGATACGAGCACCCTCTGCACCAAAAGCCGACGCGCTACCACTAGGCTGACTCGAGCCCTAAATTAATATTTTAACCTTATAAGTATTTGTATAACCCAAAGTAGTTATATAGCAATTATAGTAGTTATATAACCCTTATATAAGGTTTATATATAAGTATTTATATATTAACCTTAAAATTAGTAGATTCGTAAGTATAAACCAAAGAGAAGAGGGAAAACAGGAATTTTTTTAGCTCGAATTTTTTCAAAAATTCGAAATATAAAAAATTAGTTCTTTGGAGGAAAAAAACTGTTTAAAATATGAATATTATAACCTAAGTTTTTTTAGCACACACAGAAATTATATGAAAAAATTATTAGTATTGGAGAAACAGAAAATTTCCCGTATCCACTAGCAAAAACTCGCTTATTTGGAAAAACTCCCGAAAAGATTCCAAAATAGTTTTAATGCCCTCACGTCAGCTACAATTATAAACAATTGAAATCGAATGTAAAAATGAAGTTTCTTGAAGATGAAATGGAAAGAAACTCAGTCAGAGCCAGTCCCATAGTCAAGTCGGTGAGGCGACCGCATCAGGCGTCGAACTGAAATAGGTGCCAAAATGAGATAGTAAAAATACGAAAATTTTAACGAATAACGAAAAAGTATTATTTGTTTAATCTGGTAAATATAGAAATTAAATAAAATATACAAATATAAGTGAATATTTAGAATATTTTTTTAACTCCTGAATTCGAGAGTATAATTAAATTTTGAGTGTCTATTTCCAAACGTTGTTGTAGCTCTAATAATTCTATTAACACTACTTGCAACTGTAGCAGCAGCTGAAAACTTTCTAAACTGAAAATATATAAGTATTATCTGTGAACAACAACAACTCAAGAGCAATTGGATGATCTAGCAATAATTTCTACAGAAATGACGGTATGAAAAACAATAAATTATAGAGATGCAATCAAACCATTTGCTTTAATAAAGGCTCGAAGAATGATTTAAAAATTATTTTTACTAGGTGTCCCGTGCTAAACTTTCGCTTGCGATCTTATTTTTTTTTTCGACTGTCACATCCTTCATTTTGATTATCCTTTAATGATGAGACAGATTAGCTATCCTTTGATAGCTTGGTAGAATTTTGTCATATGCAATTCAATTGTGTACATGTAGAATTGAATAAATAAAATTAAACTATAAAAAGGCATACCAAAGGAAAATATCACTCACAAAAGTTATTCAGGGGGAGAGAAAATAGATTTTAGTCCAAACAAATTGTTTTTACATGCAAAATGAATAATGTACACCTACGTGGATATTGCCAAGAAAAAAACTTATTAATCAATTCAGAATGATAATAAAAGCAGACGACTTTAAAATTTGAAAGTTCAGTGATCCCGCGCACGTCACCTAGCGGAAGAATAAATGTTTATAATGTTTATACTTCGATTATTAAACAAACAATACAATGTGTCATTCTGAATTAACAATTCGTCTGAAGCGGAGATCTTAATCCTTAAAATGGTACATCATTTATCGATTTTGGTTAAGTATGAAGAGACAAAAAGGGATCGTCAGAAAAAATCACCTTCTAGAAATAATATATATATAGATTACATAACAAATTATATTGAAATTTATTTACTTTTTCTACTTTTTTAAAGTTCTGCAATTGTTTTAATTTTTTTAAATAAACTACGGGCTTTGGCCCTAGGCTCGCTACTCTCGAACCTCTGTTATGGCTAATAGCGAGATACATAGGGGTAATTCTCGGGCATTGTAACAGCTTCCATCCATTTACTGTTGTCACCCTTAATGCGAAGGGCGTTTCATCACTGTTGAATTATCAGCTTTAAAATTCAATTAAAAATCGAAATTTTAAGATATAGACTTGAAATGACGCTTATATGAATAAGAAAGCTTTCAACTTCTAGATGATGTAAGTATTTTCTTTGTAAGATAAAAACTCGAGGAGCATCGATATTACATCGACATAGGGGACGATATTTCTTGAAAAAGTGTGTTTCATTTATTGATGAAAATATTAGTTTGTTTTAAAATATTTTTAAACAAATGAGGTCTATTTTGAAAGAGAAATGTCTGTAGTCTTAGACTGTAAAAAGATCAAAATTGTACGATAATTTTTTGGCGAGTTATCGTAATCTGAAGATAAAAAAGTCAATATTTTCCCACAAAACATAAAATTAAAAAAAACTCAAAAGACCGACGAAGATGAGACATGCCTTACTTTGGTCCCCGCATTTTTCTGCATCCGTTGGTATCGCTCTCGACCCCATACCCCCAGCGGTTTCTGAGGAGATAGCGTGACAAGATTTTGACAGCGGCAGCGGGAGTTTCTTTTTTTTAGAAAAGAGAGATATATATATTTTTCATAAATGTCTGTTATTCTATTAAGTAGACTATTGCTAATAAAGATCCATTCATTACTTTTAGAGTCTCACCAAAAATTTGTAAATGCGCCATTTTTAAAACTCTCCTCGGGCGCCACGATGGATCGGCATGGCTCTTAACTCAGTCCAGTTAAAACAGTGGTTCCCAACCTTTCTTTTGATCAGGGATCACTTGTCAAAAAGAAAAAGAAACAATCGTCAGGTATCCTCTACCAACCAATCCTTTTAGAAGCAAAAATGGTTTTTATTTTCTGAATAAACTATTGTGATTAAGAACTTCCATAAAAAATTTCAAACAAACTTAATAACAATAAAAAATGTAACGTAAAAGAAAACTGATTGGCAAACGATGCTGCGAGTTCGCGTGACAGAATAAGGGCCTGTTCACATAGGAGTCCGTTGCGTAGCGTTAAGGAAAAGATGACGTTGAGACGAAAATAAACCAATCATAGGCCTCCAAACGATTAGCAATGAAATTTTTAACGCCTATGATTGGTTTATTTTCGTCTCAACGTCATCTTTTCCTTAACGCTACGCAACGGACTCCTATGTGAACAGGCCCTAAGAAGCTATACTCCGAAGAAAATCTCACAGCAGCGCTTTTGACAACCTCGAAGCACACTCAGAACTGAAATCTGAGCCGAGCAGAATTGCTTGTTTAGTAGTGGAGTTCTGAACTCCAATCCAGGCTGTATTTATAGCTTCTAGAGAGTCTGGAAAACTGCTATATTTTGGCGCCAAAATTCAAAGTTGCCAGATTTTCACGCCTTTTTTTTCACTCCATATAATTTTTCCAGCTGAGTTCGAATTTCGTACTTAAAAACGTGGATAAGGAAGGGAAGTTGTCGAAAAAGCATGCGTTGGTAGACTTCAAGTGGGTTTTACAAGCTAAACGCGGTTTTTTTTTTTAAAGTAGCAAACTTCCAAATTTTCAAAGTTTCGTAAAAAATGTTGGAATTAAAATTTTTCTACTTTTTTGCGCTAGCCTAAAATTTTGTGAACTTTCTCGTGGTCCATCCTGTCAGAAGGACGGGAAACCCTCTAATAAGGTCGATTAAATGCGTCCTTCCAGCATGACGAGGCGTCCTTCCGGAAGGCCGTTGCACGTTCTAGCAATAACTTTGATCAACAACATTCCAGAATAAATCTTTTTAAAATTGAGACAGACAAGCGTGTTTTTTTTTCAGAAAGGTGCTGAAACTGAATGACCTTTCTTAAATCACTTAAAATTAAATCACTTAAAAAACTAAAATTCGTATTTTGTAACAGCTATTACCGCATATTTATTATAAACCACGCCAAGGCCAAATCTGAATTAAAAAAATTGATGTCCGTTGAACACATTTTTCACAGGCACGGATATGAAAGCATTCTAAGAATACAAATGAATAAGAGTGATTATCTGCTTAAATTATTAAACCGAAATAGTAAAACTGAAATAAATCTTCTTTTAACTGACACATTAATGTAAATCAACATGACGAGAGCGATAGCTTCTAGCAAAAACTATCAACTGGATGCATAATTTTGACTTCTAATTTAAATAAATTTGGTTCTGTTCTTATGATCACAACAATTTGGTTTTTTTTTACACCTCAACTCTTTCTAAGGTGTTACCTAATTATAATAGAGTACCGTAAAATCTCGACTATAATACGCACCCGAGTATAATACGCATGCTTGATTTTGCGCGAAATTTTCGGAAAAAATTAAAATTCGACTATAATACGCATCTATAACTTCTCAATATTTTATTAAAAAATAGCACAAATAATTATTAACATAAATAAAATTTGTAATAAAAAGAAACAAAAACGTCAAATTCGGTTTAAAAAAAACCTAAATTGTTAATTCAAAATAAACAATACTGTCAAATTATTTGTCTTAATCACTTTCACTAGAATACAGCTCATCTATTGCTGTTGCGTCCATGTCAATATTATTGTTGCCGTCGTAATATATATCGCCATCATCATTCTCACTTGATGATACGAACTGTGAGTTCCATTTGTTTAGAAGGAATACCTGCTTAGTAAACGGGTGGATGAATCACGGAGTGCAGATGCGCACGCACCCGTGTTGCGGCAATGTCTTACAGCTGCTGTACGTTCGTTTATCCAATGTTTAAAACTCCTTTTTTTTTATCGTACGCGAGTATAATACGCATCCTCATTTATGCAGACTAAAATGTGAAAAAAGTGCGTATTATACTCGAGATTTTACGGTAGTCATAATTTAATTAAAACATGTAATGTGTTAAACTATTAATTTCAGTTTTACAACTTTACAACTTTATTTCTTACAGAAGTTAAGATGAAAAATTGTTAGTTTGAAAATTTGAATTCGTAAAGCTTGCCATTTTTTATTCAGACAATGGACTTTCACTATTCTAATTGAACAAATCACAACAGGAATCCTATTAACAGTCCTTCTATTCACATATCATTCCATAGGCGTAGCGTGCTTCTAACTTTTGGTGGGGGCATGAACTGAATTCAGTTAGGGCCCTCCTCAGAGCATTGACTGCCGAACGGTCCTTAAAATATGAAATACTAGCTGAAAACCCGCGCTTCGCTACGAAGTACATTCAAATTAAATACAACGGTCAATGTATGCAATTAATGCCAAAAATATGTTTAAATATATTTATAATAAATACAACGATCAATGTATACAATTGATGTAAGAAATATATATATACATATATAAAATTCGTAAGGGATATTTATTTTTTTTTTGGATAATATCCAATCGTCTGCTGCATTAGAAAGAAAAAAAATATTTTTTTGTCTATTTAGTTGTTATGCACGTGACGATAAATTTATTTAAAGTACCAGAAAAAAGAAATCACGTGATCGGCATTTAATAAATTAAATTATAAAAATTTAAATTTAAAAATTCACCAAAAATCAGAAAATCGAGGTAAATGTTCGAAAAAGATTTCATTTTAAAGGAATTTTTATGATCTTTCTCGTGATATAAATTTTATAACCCTCAGATTATTATTTTAAATGCAAACTTGCAAAAAGTTGCAAAAACAGCTTAAAAATTTAATTTTGAAAAATCTAAGAAGAATTTTTCAAAAGTCTTGCTTAGTGCACCCCTACACCATAAGAAGAATCGCCATGCAAAATTTCAGCCCTTTAGGTCCATCGGTTTGGACTGTGCGTTGTATGTCAGTGAGTCAGTTACGGAACTGTTTTATATATATAGATTATGATTTTTTGAAATTGAATAACAATAGAATTGATGTTTGAGTAGTATTCAAAAATTATACATTGAGAAAATTAAATATAATATAAATAAAATGAGAATAAAAATATAGCATCGAATTTTTGTTATGGATCAAACCATTGTTAAAAACTATGTTAAGGCTAAAGACATAATCGGAATCTTCAGTTTCACAGTTTCCAAAAGCGGGGAAAAAGCAAACTTTCTGAAAAGTTTTCTACAATTTTCCGATTTTAACAAAACTTCTAATAACGTTTTAATTTATTTCAAGTTAAGTTGGGGAGAGGGGGGGGGGGGCCTGACGCTAAGCCTATGATCATTACAAATATTCGGATTTCTGCCGAAATGGAAGATGCTATTGAATATATAGAGGAAAACTCTACTTAGTGACTAATCAAATGATCCACATATAATAGAGTAATATTCTTGACTAGCTGAAAATCCGTACTTCGCTACGGAGTACATTCAAATTAAATACAACGGTCAATGTATGCAATTAATGCCAAAAAATAAAAATAAATAAATACATACATACATATATATAAATAAATAAATATATATATATATATATATATATATATATGTGTGTGTGTGTGTGTGTGTGTGTAAATATATATATATATATATATATATATATATATATATATATATATATATATACATATATCTAATAAATACAACGATCAATGTAAGCAATTGATGTAAAAATATATATATATATATTTATAAAAAATCAAAAGGGATATTTTTATAGACAAAATAATGTTAGAAGAAAATATTCAAATTAAATCTAATAGAACATACTAAAAAATATAGTACAGTTTAAAGGAACATATCTTTTACTGCATATGTTTTGAATAATGTCCAACCGTCTGCCGCATTAGTAAGAAAAAAAATATTTTTTTGTCTATTTCGTTGTTATGCACCTGACGATAAATTAATTTAAAGTACCAGAAAAAGAAATTACGTGATCAGCATTTAATAAATTAAATTCTAAAAATAAATCCTTAAAAATTCACCGAAGAATCAGAAAATGGAGGTTAAGATTCGAAAAAAAATTAATTTCAAAGAAATTTTTATGATATTTCTCGTGATCTAAATTTTATAACCCTCAAATTATTATTTTAAATGCAAATTTTAAAAAAGTTACTAAAACAGCTTAATTTAATTTTAAAAAATCTAAGAATAATGTTTTAAAAATCTTTCCCAGTGCACCCCTACACTATAAGAAGAATCGACATGCAAAATTTTAGCCCTTTAGGTCCATCTGTTTGGTCGGTGCGTTGTATGTCAGTCAGTCAGTCAGTTACGGAACTGTATATGTATATATATATATATATATATATATATAAATAAATAAATATATATATATATATATATATATATAGAGAGAGAGAGAGATAGATAATATACCATCCTTCCGTATGAATGTACAAAGTCGCTCTTGGCAAGGAGCTAAACTGCTCTCCATTTAAAGCTGCTGTGTACTATCCCTATTGGATTCGCTCACCTCAATGTTAATCTATGGAGAAAATGCGTCCAAGGATTGCCAACTTGGATTGAAAGATTTTTTTTTTTAATTTGTACTTCGTTAATATAGAAAGAAATTTTACATCTCGGGACATTCTGCGATTAAAAGCAACGCAAATAATATTTTAAAATTTAATTTATTCGGAGAAAATATCTGGTCTAGTGTGTTTTAAACGCTCATAAATTCCTTTGGTGGAGGAAATTTATAAAATGAATCCTGTTGCAAGGTGCAGAAATGTTCAGGCTATCTGAAAATGCCATTTTTATTGAATTATCAACATTTATGTAGCTGTAAATAGTAGGCAAATTTTCTCTATAGGTCAACATTAAGTTGAGCACACCCAATATAGTTAGTACACAGCAGCCTTAAAAGAATTTACTTTCCGTCATGCCGAAAGAAGAGTATAGGGTTGCCATAAAACAGATTTACAGAGTTAAACGTTTGTCACCTTGATGAACGGCCAGGATAAAATACAGTTCATATAAATATACAGCCCAGATTTCACCCAAAAAGAAATTTATCTTGACATTTAAAATTCTATGAGGGTATATAAATTAGAGGAAACATTCCACTTCACTGAATATTCTAGTTAGTCTAAGCCACCATTACGTCATTCGAAGAGCTCTTTGAAGGACTGTAGTATGTAAGTAGCAATTAAGTAACTGGATGAGGGATGACGGTTATGTAAAAGTTTTATTGCTATGAGGAACTAAAAGAATAAATTAAAAAAGGAATAAATCCAATTTTGTGTTGTATAACCTCACTTTATCACTTCTACGTCTTAGAACGGGAAAATTTGTTATATAAACATATTTTTATTGCGCCTCGGATGAAATAACCTCACTTTAACACTTCTACGTCTTTGAACGGGAAAATTTGTTATCTATATATATAAAACAGTTCCGTAACTGACTCATTCATTCATTCATTCACTGACTGACTGACATACAACGCACAGACCAAACCGCTGGACCTAAAGGGCTGAAATTTTGCATGGCGATTCTTCTAATAGTGTAGGGGTGCACTAAGAAAGATTTTTCAAAAATTCTTCTTAGATTTTTTTTAATTAAATTTTTAAGCTGTTTTTTAAACTTTTTACGTTGCATTTAAAATAATACATTGAGGGTTATAAAATTTATATCACGAGAAAGATCATAAAAATTCCTTCAAAATGAAATTTTTTTCGAATTTTTACCTCCATTTCCTGATTTTTGGTGAATTTTTAAAGATTCATTTTTAGAATTTAATTTCTTAAATGCCGATCACGTGACTTCGTTTTCTGGCACTTTAAATAAATTTATCGTCACGCGCATAACAACTAAATAGACAAAATGATATTTTTTTTCTTGCTAATGCGGCAGACGATTGGACATTATTTTGTCTATAAAAATATCCCTTACGATTTTTTTATAAATATATATTTTTTTTCCTACGTCAATTGTATATATTGATCGTCGTATTTATTATAAATATATATATATATTGTTTTTGGCATTAATAGCATACATTGACCGTTGCATTTAATTTGAATGTACTCCGTAGCGAAGCGCGGGTTTTCAGCTAGTATAAACATATTTTTACTGTGCCTCGGATGAAATAACCGATTAGCGCCCTTTACGCGTACGTTCTTTCGCGAGTGCCTGGAGCGTACGGGATTCCGCGCGGGGAAACTTGCAGTACGCTCCAAAGCAGCTTTCCCTCCCTCCCCGACACCTTCACACGTGCACTCAATCGCACGGGATCGTAGTTTCACGCGGGAAAGAACGTACGTGTAAAGGGCGCTATTGAGTGGGGAAGAGGAAAATCGCTTATAAAACGGCGGCTCTCCTAATTATGTTCTTAATACCTGAAAGGTATTACAAAAGAATCGATATTATCTATCGATATTTATTAAAATGCCTATCGATTTTTAAAACAATTTAGCTTAACTTTATGCAATATACAATTTGTTTCTCTTAATCGGGCATGTACAACTAGAAATGGGACAAGGGCCATATTACTTTATGAAAAGCTGCTACGGGAATAGGATAGATGGGAAATTGAAAATATTTTATATATTTAAAAATAAATTACTGATTACTTTAAAAATTAAATAAATATTTAAATTCATCGCTTAAATATTCTTTTAAATCTAAAAATAATATTCAGTATTTTTTAGAATTATAATACAGGGTGTCCGTGCTAAAGGTATCCAAAGTCATGACTTATTTTTACGGAGCTACCCATTAGAATTTTAAAAAAAATTATTTAAATAGAAAAAGCATCTCACCAAGTTTTAATATCAATCATAGATTTCGATCATAGTATCATAGATTTCGATGTGTGCACCTTTTATAGCACGACAAACGTCTAAATGGCAATCCAGTTCTCTCCAAGTGTTTCGTAGCATTTGCAGGAGTTATTACACGAATTGATTGAATGATATGCTTCTTCAACTCATCCACAGTTTCAATTTTTTGTTTGTATTCAACGGATTTAATGAATCCCCAAGCAAAAAAGTGTAATAACTCATGATATGCTACGAAACACTTGGAGAGAACTGGATTACAATTTAGACGTTAGTCGTGCTACAAAAGATGCACACATCGAAATCTATGATACCATGATAGAAATCTATGATTGCTATTAAAACTTGGTGAGATGTTCTTTCTATTTAAATCATTTTTTTTTATTTTAATGGGTAGTTCCATTAAAAATAAGTCATGACTTTTGGGTACCTTTTTAGCCGAATACCCTGTATTATGCATCTTCACCAAAGGCTTCACGGGCCAAAAAGTGAGTGTTGGGAGGCCGCATTGCTCCGCGGGCGGTATGTTGTACAGGCTGAGGGCCTGTTCACATAGGAGTCCGTTGCGTTGCGTTAAGGAAAAGATGACGTTGAGACGAAAATAAACCAATCATATGCCTCCAAACGATTAGCAATGAAATTTTTAACGCCTATGATTGGTTTATTTTCGTCTCAACGTCATCTTTTCCTTAACGCAACGCAACGGACTCCTATGTGAACAGGCCCTTACTCTAGATCAGTATAACGCTGTTTCAGCGCAGAAAACGCTTATTAAAATTAAGATTTCAAGATTTTTGTATTTTTTTTCTAATAATATTTTTTTCTCCCAAAGCGTTCCATGGCTCAATGGCGTTATGTCTACTACTGTACCATTGGTGTGGTGGTCGTAACAACGATAATATACGTACTGTTTGGAACTTCCGATCCCCAGCCTTGGGGTACTAATGACGAAGAGAAATCTGAAGAGGAACAAAGTATAGAAGAAGAGACAAAAGAAAGGACTGGTTACTGATATTTTTTCCATTTATTTTTGTACATAATTCATATTTTATAATAAATTCATTTTTACCATTCCAAAGAAAAAAGTCATTTTTTTTTCAAACACGTGTTATGCTTACTCCACACCAACGGCGACAGCAACGAAAGACACACAAATTTTGCCACCTGTCTCTGTGGTAGGGATGCGACATCGATGTCGATGTTTTCAAAACATCGATGCTTTGATAAAAACATCGATGTTTTAAACATCGATTTATTGAAGCCGATGTTTTTTTAACATCGATGTTTTGTGCTCGATGTTTTACGTTGTATCGATGTTTTTTTTTTTTTTTAATGAAAAAGTACCATAATTAAAAAAAAATTTACCAATTATTTTCACACTCAGTAAATGTAAGTCTGAATTCTGAAAAGGACAAATACAAAAGGGGGAACGATTCCTTAGCAAACAGACAAATGGCAATCAACAACCAATGAACCAATCAGAGCGCTTGGAATGTTCCTGACACTCTAGAACCTTCCATGGGGTTTTATTTTACAAATACTATATACGCGAGAGCAGCCATTTAAGTTTTTGTTTTGTTCTAGTTTTATATAAGTTGACATTAATATTATTAGTAAGATGCCTCCCAAAAGTACCGTTTGGAAATATTTTTGCAAAACCTCTGACAAATTGGCGAAATGCAATATTTGCCTTAAGTCCCTCAAAACTTCTGGCAATACCACGAATTTATCTGGACATTTGAAGGCAAAACATGGCGATATTTACAACGAGAATTTTGAGTCATCAATGTAGCCCAAGGCAAAAGCAACCAAGTTTTTGTCATTTGTGTCAGCCCAATTAGAGAGTAAAATTAAACCCCCCCCCCCCCCCCACGACTAACCGAAGTAACATTAATGTTCGAGATTACTAAACCAGTTTTAAAAAATGGATGTTCTAAAACATCGATGTTTAAAAACATCGATGGTTTTTGAGCGATGTTTTATTAGCATCGATGTTTTAATATTGAATATCGATATTTCAAAACATCGATGTTTTGTTATCGATGTCGCATCCCTACTCTGTGGCTGTCACAAAAGCCTTCAAACCGCAAGGAGACGAGAGAAGACGCAATTTATTTGCCCATGCGCATAAAAGTGTATTGGTTTGGTCAGAGAGCGAGAGCTACAATCTTTCTATTCTGATTGGCTGTCGAGCATGGCGGCAGAGACAAAAGTTGAACTTTCTCCAAGACATGAAACGGCAGAGACAAGAAACGAAGTGGGGGAGTGAAAATTTGCTTGTAATACGCATGCACAACAACGAAGATACATGATTTTCGTCTCCATCGCCGTTGGTGTGGAGTAAGCATTAGACTAGTGATGCGCAAACTGTGAGTCGCGAAAATAATTGGTGGGGTTGCGGATAATTTGAAGCATATTTATAAAGTATTGAATTATTTTATTTAAAAAATTTCTATAAATATGCAAATAATTTTCGAATCATGCTCTTATTTAATATCAATTTTTGCTAATTTTTACCTAAATGAAATGCAAATCGATACCTAAACCGCAAAACTTCTCAACTACTATTTTTACATGTTTTTATTAACTCGCTTTCTTGTTTGTTTGTGTGTTTGTGTGTTTGTCCCGTACAAATCTTGCAATCGATTTTTAACTAACTTCCCCACTAGCTAGACATTTGAAACTTTTAGAATAGCTCAGAACACGATGACAATGCATTCTTTTGATACTTTCAGCCATCTTTAAGCAGAATTAAATTAATTTTCAGTTATTTTCAGTTAATTTTGTTTTGTAGACAGGTGCAACCATCTATCGGTCGGGATGGGAACAAAAAGTTAAACGCAAGTTAACTTCCAATTAACTTAATTGGACTCAACTTGAAAGAACATCAACTTGAAAGAAAATTAAGTTAATTGGAAGTTAACTTTCCAATTAACTTAATTTTCTTTCAAGTTGATGAGATAATTCATCAAAAAAAAATTTTAAAGTATTTATTAATACATAGAATTGTCAAGTTTATATGATACAACAGAAAATTTAAAAACATGGTATATAAAATGTTCTTTTTATCTTGTAATTATTTGCTGTTTTCATTTTATGCGGGAATACGATAACCGACAGCTGCTTCCATCTATTGATTCACAAGAAAACTCAATAAATAGTGTGAAGTGCATTCTAAAGGCATTTTAATGAACAGCTGTGGCTTATTTATCTACAGCTGTGACTTATTTGTTAAAATGTTTTTTTGGCCCTCCTGTAAAATTTGTAATTTTTCAGCTGAGAGGTATTGGAGTTAAGGTATCGAAATGCACATTAATACTTAAATATGAAGTTCCGTGAGTTTTCCAAAAGCAAGTGCAGAAGGAAAGCGAGACATTTTTTACTGTTATTATGCAAAGAAAATATATACCCAAAATCTATAGTTAATGCATTTTTGAAATAGTTTGTCAAAAATTGCTTATTATTTTTTGGTTAATACTATTGTAATTAAACAAAAATTGCTACTACCAAAAAATATTATTTGAGGATCGAGTGATATTTTTTATTTAAAGAAAGAGGGTTGCGGTCGAAAGAAGTTTGCGCATCACCGTGTAAGGGCATGTTCACATACAATCCGTTTTGAATTCCACATTGAAGATTCCGTTGACGCTGATTGGTTAAATGGATCAATGATTGGTATATGATTGGTTAAAAAATTTTACGCTAACGCTGATGGATTCTATGTGAACAGGCCCTTAGACCACGATCATAACTTGAGTACAATACCTTGGCTGCTATTATGTGAGGTATTCAATCAAAATTAACCCCAGTGGTTTAAAATAATCGCCGTTTGAAGAAGAAGAAGCTCCTTGTGCAAATGAGTGGCACTTTTCTACTAAACGGGAATTCCCGTGGGCAGCGTATACGCTTGACATTGAGAGCGAACACTACGAGGCGAGGTCGGACGGAGGAGAGCGGCGAACGAAAAACAATTGGAGTGAATATCGCTTTGCCGTACAGCAGCCGGACATTATCAAGTTTACCGAAGGTCTTTTGAAGTTAGCTATCTTTCCAGCGACCTGGTGATAAAGTGAAGACAGAAGGGTTAGTGTGGCATATGTACAAGCAGTGGCGTGGCTGAATTTTGGTAGGGTTTCCGTAATATAACTACCGGGATTAACACACGAGATAAATAATTCCCCGTTGCCTGCTAGCAATTGAGTACGGTATTTATGTAGTCTAATTGTGTTGTAATAAATAGTTTAGTGTAGAAAACCTCGTCGGATTTTGTTAATGGTGAGTTCATTGTTTAGTATATACATTACCTTAAGGGTAAAGGAAACAGTGAACTTCGCAATTGTTTAACACGAAACACCTAAAGGTTACTACACATGCACTCATGCATGAAACTCCAGTTGTATGAATAATGACCCGAATTTTAAGAGTAGAAAAATATATCAATGTTTCCTTGTTTATCATTTTTGCTTTGTTAGGTAGATATGACACTTTATAATTTCTTATATCGTTTGGTGTTACAAATATGATGTAGAATAAAATCGAAGAACTGCATGTTTTGATTTATTTGGGTATGTATTCTTTCCTCTCCTTTAGAACTTAAGGCTGCTGGGTGATAAACATATTGTATTGCATGCTCAGCACAGTGTTAACTTATGGAGAAAATTTTGCCCTTGGTTGTCGATTTGGATTTGAAGATTTTTTTTTTTTAAATTGTATTCCGTAATACAGATAGAAATTTTGTACTCTTCTATCCTATTCATTTTAGAAATTTCGTCCACCGAAGGAAATGTGAGTTTTTTACCATGTATATGACATCTTTTCCCCGAATAACTCAAATTTTAAAATATTATTCTTTAAACACTAGAAAGACGGCTACCGTCATTTTGACGGTTTCGGACATACTATTGAGTGCTATATCTGTATTTATGTCCTAGGGCTTCTGAAATTTAATGACTTTTTTTAATTTTACGTGAAATATGCACCCACATTAGCAAAATTATATTCGATAGTATAGAGAAGGAGAAAATGTGTTGTATTGTGTCCTGTGTTATATATTTATACTAGCTGAATACCCGTGCTTCGCTACGGGGTACATTTTAGGATAATTACAATGAAAAAGTAATGAAATTGCTTTTTAGAGGATTTTCTTATAAACAATATATTTGTTTCTTCATTGGGCGGAACTAATATTACCAGACTCGTCCGCAAACTTACGCGTGAGCAAGCTACGTAAAACTGACCGTGGGAGAACCAATTTTCTCGTAAATGTACGCCAGCATATTTTAAAATTTGGCCTTGGGACTTATTTATCGTCATGGCGAAGCATATTTTGAGAGGAAATTACAGTTTTATATATAGATTTGATTTAATATCCATAAAACATACTAATTTGAACTAAATGTTTAAAAATTTCCATCTCAATTAGTCTAGTGGTTAAATTTTATCTTTTACTGTATTTCAATATTTTCTTCGGCAATTAATTTCGTTGTTATGCACGTGACGCAAAATTAATTTAAAGTATCCCAAAAAGAAAAGAAATCTCGTGATGAGCATTTAATAAATTAAATTCAAAACTTTCCAAACGATTACTGTTTTGGAAGCTAATGTTCTGCTAATTTCCAGTAAAAGCTAAAATCATTTGAAAACCACACACCAGTGTTCCACTCACACGCAACACTATAAACCCCTACAAGAATGCAAGAATAAAACGTTTAAAAAATATAAATCTATTAATTTAAATAATTAAACACACACAAATGTATAAATTACACAAACGTTTACTTAAATTCTTTAATCTGTCTACATCTCCAGTATAGAAATATTTTCGGGGCATTTACAGAACATGGTATATTTCACTTTTGTAAACACGCATTAAATGAGCATCGTCTCAATGAGAAATTTCTGAAATGAGCATGGCAATGAAGATCATGTGTTTACAAACAACAGCGGTAACCGAAATGTGTTAAAATATAAATTTTAAGAGTATCATGGTAGTGAGTTGTGTACCTTATAAAGATAATATAAAGATAATGATATACATTTTAATGGTAATAATATAAATAAAAACTTTCCAAACGATTACTGTTTTGGAAACTAATGTTCTGCTAATTTCCAGTAAATGCTAAAATCATTTGAAAACCCCACACCAGTGTTCCACTCACCCGCAACACTATAAACCCCTAAAAGAATGCAAGAATTAAACGTTTAAAATATATAAATCTATTAATTTAAATAATTAAACACACACAAATGTATAAATTACACAAAAGTTTACTTAAATTCTTTAATCTGTCTACATCTCCAGTATAGAAATATTTTTGGGGCATTTACAGAACATGGTATATTTCACTTTTGAAAACAGTCATTAAATGAGAATCGTCTCAATGAGAAATTTCTGAAATGAGCAAACTCAAAAGACACAAAATCGCCAAACTTGGCAGGGGGATGCATCTGAAGAAGCTGTACCAAATGCATTTGATCAGATGAGACGAATAAGCAACAAAAATAAATAAATGAATAAATAAATAAAAAATTCTGCATTACCGTCATATGTAATACATTTAAACCATGTTTTAACAAAAAAAAAATTCTGTAAGGTTGTAGAAGCATGAAAATTAAAAAATCAAATAAGATAAATCAAGTAAGATAAATAAGATAAATAAGATAAATCAAGAAATTTTCATTCATGAAACATACTATTTAATAAGAAATGTAAAATATTTTATACAATAAAAAAAAACACCGAAAAAAACATTTCTATTATAAAAAAAATAAATTTTATTAAAATCTTATTCAATAATGAATTCAATATTAGTTTGAGCTTTCAGCAAATGCCACGCACAAATTTGTATACAAAATATGCATATGTAATACATTTAAACCAAAAATTTCAAAAAACCATCTTAATATTATTATTTTATATTTCTTGTTAAATAGTATGTTTCATGAATGAAAATACTTATTACTTCGTTAATATAATTGTTGAAAGCATATACAATTGAAATTTTACTGATTAGAAACATTGATTTGAAGTGTGTATAATGTTTTTAAACCATCCTAATATTATTATTTTATATTTCTTATTAAATGGCAGGCTATTAATATTTTTTTTTTTTGCTTTGAGCTCTCTTTCACTGGGCCGCACTAACACTTGCTTTGGGCCGCATGCGGCCAGCGGGCTCTACACCCCTGTATTAAAGTATAGGTAAAAGACCCTGACAAACGTAAAAATTAATAAAATTCTGCAATTAGGGCTCCACACACCATAAATGCAAGATTCTGTAGCAATAAACATCTCCATAATTAATATCTGCATAATAAATGTCTCCATAAATGCAAGATTTTGTAGCAAAAATATTAGGAGCATAAATGTTAAGATTTTGCTAGATTAAGTGTACGCAAGATTAAATTTTTAACAGATTAAGTGTACGCAGAAAAAATTATCAGTTTTTAAAGCTCTTCCCAAATTCCCGCCAATTTTCATTCCCGTTGCTGCCGACAGATGGCTGCACCATACTGTAGATAAGTGATTTGATTTCTCAGCGGTGGAGTGATTTTAGAATTAAATTATCTGTAAGCCTATTGAAGTAACAGAATAACTGTAAGCAGAAAAATTATCAGTTTTCAAAGCTCTTTCCAAATATGTAACATTTATGTACTTTCATGGGAAAAAAATGCATCGATTTTGACATTTCAAATATAGCGGCCGGGAGGCTCTTGCACTTTCTGTACTCACCCTTCAAATATTGTTGGTTTTTTATTAATTAAAAATTAACGGTAATAAAATTTAAAATTCGGGCTTCGAGGTGCACTTTCCCATAATCTACACTACCCGTGTGCCAAATTTCACGGCTGTATGTTTCACAGATTCGCCTGGGGGCCGCCCACACACACACACACACACACGCACGCAAACATTCGCTTTTATTAATAAGATATATATTTATATAAAGTATTTAACCTTTTTAAAAAAACATTAAATATTTTAAATTCTTGATTTTATTTTTAACCGTTAAAATGACAACGTTTAGTCATTTTAGTAAGAAAAAATTTCCCGTCTTTCTAGTCTTAGAGAAGAAAATACTTCTATCACTAATACTTCTAATACTTCTAATTCCTCTATTACAGAGTACAAATTAGAAAAAAAAATCTTTAAATCCATGTCAAAAATCACTGGAAATTTTGTTTTTCCGTAGGTTAACAATGGGGTTTGAGAATTCAATATCTCTACTACACATCAACCTTAAGGCTGCTGTGTACTAACCCCATTGGATTCTCTCACCTCAATGTTAACCTAGGGAGAAAATTTGTCCAAGGATCGCCAACTTGGATTTAAATATTTAAAAAAAATTGTACTCCGTAAAAGAGAAAAAAATTTTACACCTTGGGGTATTTTTCGTTTTTTTTTTTAGTACAAATAATATTTTAAAAATTAAATTATTCGGGGGGGGGGGGAAATCTAGTCTAATTTCTTTTAAACGCTCATCAATTCCTTCGGTGGACGAAATTTATAAAATGAATCCTGTTGCAAGGTGCAGAAAAGTTCAAGCCTTTCTTTTCGTCCGGATATACAGGATTCAGGGGAGCCGTCTTGTCTCATACATGTTTTAGTATGTGTGACGGGTACCGAACAAACGTCGAGTAGGAATCATTATTTTCGCGTTGAAATGCAACGAGAAGCGAGCAAACGACAAGTACCGAAGCAATTTTTTCGCGTCGAAATGCGACGAAAAGCGAGCACACGACCAGTACCGAAGCAATTTTTTTGCGTCGAAATGCGACGAGTACCGAAGCAGACGAGCACCAAGGTATGACTGTATATTCAGGAGTTATGAAGTTAGAAGGATCTCAAGCTACTACAGAGAATCCAGAGAAATGTCCGGTAAATATCCTAAAAACATCACTTACCAATAGATGGCGCGACATGTTTATTTTCTCCTAGATTTTCTGAATGAATACTATGTATACTCTCTTTGTCTAATCTAATTTTTGTAAGTTAATCTATATATATATATATATATATATATATATACTAGCTGAAAACCCGCGCTTCGCTACGGAGTACATTCAAATTAAATACAACGGTCAATGTATGCAATTAATGCCAAAAAAAAAATATATATATATTTATAATAAATACGACGATCAATGTATACAATTGATGTAAAATAAATAAATAAATATATATATATATATATATATATATATATATATATATATATATATATATATATATATATATATATAAATATATATTTATAAAAAAAAAATCGTAAGGGATATTTATTTTTTTGGATAATATCCAATAGTCTGCTGCATTAGAAAGAAAGGAATATTTTTTTTTGTCTATTTAGTTGTTATGCACGTGACGATAAATTTATTTAAAGTACCAGAAAAAGTAATCACGTGATCGGCATTTAATAAATTGAATTCTAAAAATGAATCTTTAAAAATTCACCAAAATTCAGAAAATCGAGGTAAAGGTACGAAAAAGATTTCAATTTAAAGGAATTTTTATGATCTTTCTCGTGATATAAATTTTATAACCCTCAAATTATTATTTTAAATGCAAACAAATTATTATTTTAATTGCAATTTTTTTATAAATATAGTTTTTCTTTTTTTTTTTTTTTACATCAATTGCATACATTGATCGTTGTATTTATTATAAATATATTTATACATATTTTTGCCATTAATTGCATACATTGACCGTTGTATTTAATTTGAATGCACTCCGTAGCGAAGTACGCATTTCCAGCTAGTAATATTATAAAGGCTACTTGTCTTGGCAAATACATAATAGACTTCTTTTAATAACACTTGCTTTTAAACCGCCAATTTTGAAATTAATGCAATCACTTTAAAAAATTTTTGAAATTTATTTATTCTAAGATTAGGTAATAATGATATAATTTTATAGTTTACCGAAAATTCAAAAAAAAATGTAGGATATATATAAATATATATGTGTGTGTGTATGTATATATATATATATATATATATATATATATATATATATATATATATATATATATATATATATATATATATATATATATATATAGGATATGAGTAAAAAACAGAGTACAACCAGTAAATAATACACAACTGAGATTGGTTTAAGCGAAAATTCAAAAGCAAAACATACAAAATTCATAGTTTTCCTAGCCCAAAGAGCGGTAAAAACTTCGTGACTTGCCCATTGAGAGATGTTTAATATCCCCGAGAAAGCAACCTTAAAGACGAGGGATCTTCCATCAGGATCCATCAGGAAATCCGAGAGAATCTACTACTCCTGGGTCTAGCCCTCTTTTACAGCACTTACTGTCTCTGCAAGCATGGAACATAGCAGCGAAGTAGAGAAATCTTATTGGTTAGGAAATTCGAAAGAAAAAATTTAAAAATTCCGTGAGCTCAAGTACTAAACTGTGTAGTTATTCCTCGAAAGGATTGACTTCAACAAACAGGTTAAAAGAAACAAGAGTAGGTAGTTTAAGGGCAAATACTCTCAGTGATTTTTTCTCCAGGAATAGACTTTACAACTTTTTAGTTTTTGTGTAAAGGGACAGGCTTCCTCGTGGTGCACCCTGGGTAACGCAAAATCTGTCACGGCGCTGCCATTTACTGGCTTCCTTCCTTTTTTGAATTTTATATTCTGTCCGATTCCAAGTCTACTCTTCAGGCCATCTCCAACAATACAGTTTGCAATTCTAAACGCCTTTTCGAATGTAGGTCTCTTTTGAAGTCATTTGCCGATTTTGTTGTGTTACAGTCAGGCCCTGATTTTCCATTAGGCCTGGTAGTCCGGGCCCCAAAATTTTTATTTTAAAAGAAAAGAAAGAAAAATTCCCAATTCAATTTTTTTTTATTTTACCTTTTTTAAAGCAATTTTTTTATATATCCTTTCAAATTTGATTGATTGGTTCATCATACGTATAGTTATATGTATAGTTCATCATATGTATGTTGTGTATATCAGGGATTAATAAGTTTTTCTGGTTGCATTGTACTAGTGTTTTAATGATGAAGTTAATATGCTGTATTGTTTTTTGTTATTTGATAATGTTCTAGGCTTCTACGTTTCAAATAGCCAATTCTTTATAAAATGGTACTTTCACAATGATTCATGATTATTATTTTTTTTTTTTTTGTGTGTGTGTGTTGTGAAGGATCCACAATTTGGACATTTTGAACTCCTTCCAACGTTATAGCCATTTTGTTCTTCCAACACGATTACGGGACATAAATCGGCCATATTGGAACTGCACCAATTTTCCAAGAAACATCGCACCCCCTGAATTCCTCAAGACGGGGGAAAGAAATTCCAGGAAATTCAACGGACTTCCAATTTTCTTGGAAATAAGCGTACCACGTGGGTCAACCATGGGAATGTCAGAGCATCCTGCCCTCGAATAAAAAACTCGAAGAGGCAATAAATTTACGGGAATAACTAACCTGGGGAGGGGTTATAATGAAGAATGTAGGAGCCCCGAGTGTGGGAGAAAACGACGTTCGGAGGGAGAGCGAGGGAGCGATTGGAGGTAGCGAGCTGCGAAGAGACCCTGGGAAGAAAAGACGCCCCCGTAAAATGGCGAGATACCCGTCTTCAACCGCCAGCGCCGAATCCTGTTGCATCCGCCAGTGAAGAGCCACATGAATTTCTACCCGATGCCTAAAGCCTCCTCCTGTAGAAATGCCTCAACGATGCCATGCTCTGCTGTTTCATCAAAACTCCCCAGGTTGGTCATAAATTCCCCCTCTAAATAGTGCTCATGCCTTCTGAGAGATTACGAGACTTTTATTTCACTCGACCCATAATGGTTATGCCGCAGGAAGCGGATGAAGTATGCCCTAATTCGGTTAAAAATATGTATAGCCAAGATCTTAAATATAATATGTAAAACCGACCTTTTCTTGTAAAATATTGTATAAAAAATGTTGTTATTTTTATTTATAAACCCATAGTTACCTTTGGAGTTCACCTCCCTAAATTTACACAACGCAAAGGGGTATCTCTGGTACCCCTCATAACATATATTGGTGCCTCGTGACGAGGATTTCCCTGGGTATGTTATAATATTTTTACTTTAGTCCAAAACCTGGGCATACTAAAAAAAAATTTTTTTTGTGTATCTTGGCAAAAAGCTTTTTAATGTCGCGCAAGGTTCTTATGGTTCATATATGTATCTGTAAAGTGTTATGCATACATTTTTTTTTTAAATTTCTCTCTTTTCTTTCCCTTGTACCTGCCATGCCTACATGTTGTGTGAACAAATTGTATTGAAATGTTAGAGTTTATGTGTTCGCGGCTAGTATATATATAATTCTAGGATAATGATTTTTACTTTATTTTGAGTATTATATGTTTCGCATGTATATGTTAAAACAAAAATTGTTTAAAAGGGTTTGTCTTGAAGCACAATAGAATTATCTTGGGTTACCTCTCCTTGCTTTATTTTATTGTATTATGGCGTCGCCTTCCGATTCAGTTGTTAGCGGGAAAACTCCCGGCTTTACGCATTTAGTGTCCACGTTCGATGGTGCCCCAGATTCAGACTGCTATGAGTTTTTTTTTATGCAATTCAAGGCCTTAGCAACTTTTGTTCAGTGGTCGCCCGTAGGAAAAATTGCTATGTTTAAATACCGGTTGAGGGGCAAGATAATAATTGTGTATAATGGTAACGAATAATGAGTGAATAAGAGAAAATAATGAATAACAAAATAAAGATAGTAATAAATTTAGGAGGCAGTACGGTGAATAATGCGCGAATTTTACTGTTCTGTAGGCAAAAGAGCCACTTTTTTAAAATGGTGTTCTAGTAAGAGGGAGCAAGACGAAATCCACACTTTCCCCACTCGGAATTCAACTTTACCCTTAAAACGGGAACGCGATTTTGATCGCGGGGAATAGGAAGAATGACCCAAAATAAGGGGGGAGTGAAGAAAGTTAATGTCGTTGGATCCTCAGAACACACTAAATATTCGAGGTTCCCTCGCCCCGTTCTCGACAGAAGAGAATGGGAGGGGGAGTTCACAGCAACTTGGTGGACCCCCGGCTAAACAATTGCCCCACAGAGAGAGTGAAAAAGTTAGTCTCGCTATTCCCCCAACGCTAGGTTCAGGGCGAAAATGTAACGTGAGGTCGCGAATAGTTGTATTATGCTCTCCAACGGGGTGTCAAACAGAGCGAAATTCGAAAGCTGTATTGCGAACAGAGATGCAGAGTCCAGACATTTATCAAAACCGCAAGCGAACCGCTGCTGGAAGAAAATTACAAAAATCAGGCGAATGGGAAATAGACGCTCAATACTTCTGCTAAGCTATTAAACTTTCTTTACTTGCGCAGAATTTAAAACTTTGTACTTAAAATGTTTTTGGTTCAGTGATATCAGTAAGTCATGGACAGAACTCTTTGGGAATGGCCGCCTAAGGTTTTCTGCCCATTTGCCAATTTACAAGGGAAAACTCGGTTTAAGGGGTTTTATCGTTTTCTCCAGAGGGTCTGATCAACTATCTTGTGTCAACGATAGGCTTTTGAAAACTAAGGTGTACCAAGTAAATTTTTTTTTCTCCTTTCGGTTAAGTTTTATTTTGGCAAAAATAAGTTTTTTTTTTTTTCTCTCTCTTAACTCTTCGTCTTCTGTTATATTGCTATGAGATATCTATATAATTTTTTTTTAGGAAACTTAGCAGACTTTAGAATTTTCGTCGTGGGTTCATTTGTGCGCATAGTTTAAATTCAATTTGACGATGTTTCAGTGTACAAATCTGATGATAGAGCAAAATTTGGTCAATTTCGTTGGGGAATGAATAAATAAATAAACAAACAAAAAAAAAAAAAAAAGGAAAATTTAAAATTAAAAAAATTTATATATATATATTATTAAAAGATTAGCGTGTATTATGTTTTATTATTGTGTTTTATTATTATTATTAACATTATTAATACTATTATTATTGAATGCATGGATAGCACATTATATGTTTCACACAAATGGCAGCGCAAGGAAAAGAGAACATTTTTACTCTTTCCGCGAGTTAAACACATAATGGCGATTATGCACATTTGCCAACGTTTTTGAAAATTTCATCTTCGCTGTACGATTTTAGCGGAGAGATTTCTATTTCTGTAAGATAACCTTTTCTTTACATTTTAATCTCTGATCACATGTGTTGATCGAGCCACTATTTTGTTATTATTTGTTTTACAGGGTATGCATACCATTTTCTATGATGTTAGGTAATGTTAGTCAGAGTTAATGTAAGCTTAAAGAAAACTTTATAAATTTTGAATTTTTTTTTTAAATCAGTAAAACTTGCAGCACTATAAGGGGAGATTTTGACCTCCTGAACTTTTACAACTGATGTCATTCATGATTTTTTTTTTACTGCCATTGTGACTTTTGTGCAGTTGGAGTCTATTTTGCTGAAGCGAATGGAGCCAATCCGTTCTTCAACCCCTACAGACTGTGGCGTGCCAGCACGCCTAGAAAAGGAGGGGAGTGATTGTTGTGAAGGATCCACAATTTGGACATTTTGAACTCCTTCCAACGTTATAGCCATTTTGTTCTTCCATCACGATTACGGGACATAAATCGGCCATATTGGAACTGCACCAATTTTCCAAGAAACATCGCACCCCCTGAATTCCTCAAGACGGGGGAAAGAAATTCCAGGAAATTCAACGGACTTCCAATTTTCTTGGAAATAAGCGTACCACGTGGGTCAACCATGGGAATGTCAGAGCATCCTGCCCTCGAATAAAAAACTCGAAGAGGCAATAAATTTACGGGAATAACTAACCTGGGGAGGGGTTATAATGAAGAATGTAGGAGCCCCGAGTGTGGGAGAAAACGACGTTCGGAGCGATTGGAGGTAGCGAGCTGCGAAGAGACCCTGGGAAGAAAAGACGCCCCCGTAAAATGGCGAGATACCCGTCTTCAACCGCCAGCGCCGAATCCTGTTGCATCCGCCAGTGAAGAGCCACATGAATTTCTACCCGATGCCTAAAGCCTCCTCCTGTAGAAATGCCTCAACGATGCCATGCTCTGCTGTTTCATCAAAACTCCCCAGGTTGGTCATAAATTCCCCCTCTAAATAGTGCTCATGCCTTCTGAGAGATTACGAGACTTTTATTTCACTCGACCCATAATGGTTATGCCGAAGGAAGCGGATGAAGTATGCCCTAATTCGGTTAAAAATATGTATAGCCAAGATCTTAAATATAATATGTAAAACCGACCTTTTCTTGTAAAATATTGTATAAAAAATGTTGTTATTTTTATTTATAAACCCATAGTTACCTTTGGAGTTCACCTCCGTAAATTTACACAACGCAAAGGGGTATCTCTGGTACCCCTCATAACATATATTGGTGCCTCGTGACGAGGATTTCCCTGGGTATGTTATAATATTTTTACTTTAGTCCAAAACCTGGGCATACTAAAAAAAAATTTTTTTTGTGTATCTTGGCAAAAAGCTTTTTAATGTCGCGCAAGGTTCTTATAGTTCATATATGTATCTGTAAAGTGTTATACATACATTTTTTTTTTTTAATTTCTCTCTTTTCTTTCCCTTGTACCTGCCATGTCTACATGTTGTGTGAACAAATTGTATTGAAATGTTTGAGTTTATGTGTTCGCGGCTAGTATATATATAATTCTAGGATAATGATTTTTACTTTATTTTGAGTATTATATGTTTCGCATGTATATGTTAAAACAAAAATTGTTTAAAAGGGTTTGTCTTGAAGCACAATAGAATTATCTTGGGTTACCTCTCCTTGCTTTATTTTATTGTATTATGGCGTCGCCTTCCGATTCAGTTGTTAGCGGGAAAACTCCCGGCTTTACGCATTTAGTGTCCACGTTCGATGGTGCCCCAGATTCAGACTGCTATGAGTTTTTTTTTATGCAATTCAAGGCCTTAGCAACTTTTGTTCAGTGGTCGCCCGTAGGAAAAATTGCTATGTTTAAATACCGGTTGAGGGGCAAGATAATAATTGTGTATAATGGTAACGAATAATGAGTGAATAAGAGAAAATAATGAATAACAAAATAAAGATAGTAATAAATTTAGGAGGCAGTACGGTGAATAATGCGCGAATTTTACTGTTCTGTAGGCAAAAGAGCCACTTTTTTAAAATGGTGTTCTAGTAAGAGGGAGCAAGACGAAATCCACACTTTCCCCACTCGGAATTCAACTTTACCCTTAAAACGGGAACGCGATTTTGATCGCGGGGAATAGGAAGAATGACCCAAAATAAGGGGGGAGTGAAAAAAGTTAATGTCATTGGATCCTCAGAACACACTAAATATTCGAGGTTCCCTCGCCCCGTTCTCGACAGAAGAGAATGGGAGGGGGAGTTCACAGCAACTTGGTGGACCCCCGGCTAAACAATTGCCCCACAGAGAGAGTGAAAAAGTTAGTCTCGCTATTCCCCCAACGCTAGGTTCAGGGCGAAAATGTAACGTGAGGTCGCGAATAGTTGTATTATGCTCTCCAACGGGGTGTCAAACAGAGCGAAATTCGAAAGCTGTATTGCGTACAGAGATGCAGAGTCCAGACATTTATCAAAACCGCAAGCGAACCGCTGCTGGAAGAAAATTACAAAAATCAGGCGAATGGGAAATAGACGCTCAATACTTCTGCTAAGCTATTAAACTTTCTTTACTTGCGCAGAATTTAAAACTTTGTACTTAAAATGTTTTTGGTTCAGTGATATCAGTAAGTCATGGACAGAACTCTTTGGGAATGGCCGCCTAAGGTTTTCTGCCCATTTGCCAATTTACAAGGGTAAAACTCGGTTTAAGGGGTTTTATCGTTTTCTCCAGAGGGTCTGATCAACTATCTTGTGTCAACGATAGGCTTTTGAAAACTAAGGTGTACCAAGTAAATTTTTTTTTTCTCCTTTCGGTTAAGTTTTATTTTGGCAAAAATAAGTTTTTTTTTTTTCTCTCTCTTAACTCTTCGTCTTCTGTTATATTGCTATGAGATATCTATATAATTTTTTTTTAGGAAACTTAGCAGACTTTAGAATTTTCGTCGTGGGTTCATTTGTGCGCATAGTTTAAATTCAATTTGACGATGTTTCAGTGTACAAATCTGATGATAGAGCAAAATTTGGTCAATTTCGTTGGGGAATGAGTAAATAAATAAACAAACAAACAAAAAAAAAAAAAAGGAAAATTTAAAATAAAAAAAATATATATATATATATTATTAAAAGATTAGCGTGTATTATGTTTTATTATTGTGTTTTATTATTATTATTAACATTATTAATACTATTATTATTGAATGCATGGATAGCACATTATATGTTTCACACAAATGGCAGCGCAAGGAAAAGAGAACATTTTTACTCTTTCCGCGAGTTAAACACATAATGGCGATTATGCACATTTGCCAACGTTTTTGAAAATTTCATCTTCGCTGTACGATTTTAGCGGAGAGATTTCTATTTCTGTAAGATAACCTTTTCTTTACATTTTAATCTCTGATCACATGTGTTGATCGAGCCACTATTTTGTTATTATTTGTTTTACAGGGTATGCATACCATTTTCTATGATGTTAGGTAATGTTAGTCAGAGTTAATGTAAGCTTAAAGAAAACTTTATAAATTTTGAATTTTTTTTTTTTAAATCAGTAAAACTTGCAGCACTATAAGGGGAGATTTTGACCTCCTGAACTTTTACAACTGATGTCATTCATGATTTTTTTTTTACTGCCATTGTGACTTTTGTGCAGTTGGAGTCTATTTTGCTGAAGCGAATGGAGCCAATCCGTTCTTCAACCCCTACAGACTGTGGCGTGCCAGCACGCCTAGAAAAGGGGGGGAGTGATTGTTGTGAAGGATCCACAATTTGGACATTTTGAACTCCTTCCAACGTTATAGCCATTTTGTTCTTCCATCACGATTACGGGACATAAATCGGCCATATTGGAACTGCACCAATTTTCCAAGAAACATCGCACCCCCTGAATTCCTCAAGACGGGGGAAAGAAATTCCAGGAAATTCAACGGACTTCCAATTTTCTTGGAAATAAGCGTACCACGTGGGTCAACCATGGGAATGTCAGAGCATCCTGCCCTCGAATAAAAAACTCGAAGAGGCAATAAATTTACGGGAATAACTAACCTGGGGAGGGGTTATAATGAAGAATGTAGGAGCCCCGAGTGTGGGAGAAAACGACGTTCGGAGCGATTGGAGGTAGCGAGCTGCGAAGAGACCCTGGGAAGAAAAGACGCCCCCGTAAAATGGCGAGATACCCGTCTTCAACCGCCAGCGTCGAATCCTGTTGCATCCGCCAGTGAAGAGCCACATGAATTTCTACCCGATGCCTAAAGCCTCCTCCTGTAGAAATGCCTCAACGATGCCATGCTCTGCTGTTTCATCAAAACTCCCCAGGTTGGTCATAAATTCCCCCTCTAAATAGTGCTCATGCCTTCTGAGAGATTACGAGACTTTTATTTCACTCGACCCATAATGGTTATGCCGCAGGAAGCGGATGAAGTATGCCCTAGTTCGGTTAAAAATATGTATAGCCAAGATCTTAAATATAATATGTAAAACCGACCTTTTCTTGTAAAATATTGTATAATAAATGTTGTTATTTTTATTTATAAACGCATAGTTACCATTGGAGTTCACCTCCCTAAATTTACACAACGCAAAGGGGTATCTCTGGTACCCCTCATAACATATATTGGTGCCTCGTGACGAGGATTTCCCTGGGTATGTTATAATATTTTTACTTTAGTCCAAAACCTGGGCATACTAAAAAAAAATTTTTTTTGTGTATCTTGGCAAAAAGCTTTTTAATGTCGCGCAAGGTTCTTATGGTTCATATATGTATCTGTAAAGTGTTATGCATACATTTTTTTTTTTAAATTTCTCTCTTTTCTTTCCCTTGTACCTGCCATGCCTACATGTTGTGTGAACAAATTGTATTGAAATGTTAGAGTTTATGTGTTCGCGGCTAGTATATATATAATTCTAGGATAATGATTTTTACTTTATTTTGAGTATTATATGTTTCGCATGTATATGTTAAAACAAAAATTGTTTAAAAGGGTTTGTCTTGAAGCACAATAGAATTATCTTGGGTTACCTCTCCTTGCTTTATTTTATTGTATTATGGCGTCGCCTTCCGATTCAGTTGTTAGCGGGAAAACTCCCGGCTTTACGCATTTAGTGTCCACGTTCGATGGTGCCCCAGATTCAGACTGCTATGAGTTTTTTTTTATGCAATTCAAGGCCTTAGCAACTTTTGTTCAGTGGTCGCCCGTAGGAAAAATTGCTATGTTTAAATACCGGTTGAGGGGCAAGATAATAATTGTGTATAATGGTAACGAATAATGAGTGAATAAGAGAAAATAATGAATAACAAAATAAAGATAGTAATAAATTTAGGAGGCAGTACGGTGAATAATGCGCGAATTTTACTGTTCTGTAGGCAAAAGAGCCACTTTTTTAAAATGGTGTTCTAGTAAGAGGGAGCAAGACGAAATCCACACTTTCCCCACTCGGAATTCAACTTTACCCTTAAAACGGGAACGCGATTTTGATCGCGGGGAATAGGAAGAATGACCCAAAATAAGGGGGGAGTGAAAAAAGTTAATGTCGTTGGATCCTCAGAACACACTAAATATTCGAGGTTCCCTCGCCCCGTTCTCGACAGAAGAGAATGGGAGGGGGAGTTCACAGCAACTTGGTGGACCCCCGGCTAAACAATTGCCCCACAGAGAGAGTGAAAAAGTTAGTCTCGCTATTCCCCCAACGCTAGGTTCAGGGCGAAAATGTAACGTGAGGTCGCGAATAGTTGTATTATGCTCTCCAACGGGGTGTCAAACAGAGCGAAATTCGAAAGCTGTATTGCGTACAGAGATGCAGAGTCCAGACATTTATCAAAACCGCAAGCGAACCGCTGCTGGAAGAAAATTACAAAAATCAGGCGAATGGGAAATAGACGCTCAATACTTCTGCTAAGCTATTAAACTTTCTTTACTTGCGCAGAATTTAAAACTTTGTACTTAAAATGTTTTTGGTTCAGTGATATCAGTAAGTCATGGACAGAACTCTTTGGGAATGGCCGCCTAAGGTTTTCTGCCCATTTGCCAATTTACAAGGGTAAAACTCGGTTTAAGGGGTTTTATCGTTTTCTCCAGAGGGTCTGATCAACTATCTTGTGTCAACGATAGGCTTTTGAAAACTAAGGTGTACCAAGTAAATTTTTTTTTTCTCCTTTCGGTTAAGTTTTATTTTGGCAAAAATAAGTTTTTTTTTTTTCTCTCTCTTAACTCTTCGTCTTCTGTTATATTGCTATGAGATATCTATATAATTTTTTTTTAGGAAACTTAGCAGACTTTAGAATTTTCGTCGTGGGTTCATTTTTGCGCATAGTTTAAATTCAATTTGACGATGTTTCAGTGTACAAATCTGATGATAGAGCAAAATTTGGTCAATTTCGTTGGGGAATGAATAAATAAATAAACAAACAAACAAACAAAAAAAAAAAAAAAAGGAAAATTTAAAATTTAAAAAATATATATATATATATTATTAAAAGATTAGCGTGTATTATGTTTTATTATTGTGTTTTATTATTATTATTAACATTATTAATACTATTATTATTGAATGCATGGATAGCACATTATATGTTTCACACAAATGGCAGCGCAAGGAAAAGAGAACATTTTTACTCTTTCCGCGAGTTAAACACATAATGGCGATTATGCACATTTGCCAACGTTTTTGAAAATTTCATCTTCGCTGTACGATTTTAGCGGAGAGATTTCTATTTCTGTAAGATAACCTTTTCTTTACATTTTAATCTCTGATCACATGTGTTGATCGAGCCACTATTTTGTTATTATTTGTTTTACAGGGTATGCATACCATTTTCTATGATGTTAGGTAATGTTAGTCAGAGTTAATGTAAGCTTAAAGAAAACTTTATAAATTTTGAATTTTTTTTTTTTAAATCAGTAAAACTTGCAGCACTATAAGGGGAGATTTTGACCTCCTGAACTTTTACAACTGATGTCATTCATGATTTTTTTTTTACTGCCATTGTGACTTTTGTGCAGTTGGAGTCTATTTTGCTGAAGCGAATGGAGCCAATCCGTTCTTCAACCCCTACAGACTGTGGCGTGCCAGCACGCCTAGAAAAGGGGGGGAGTGATTGTTGTGAAGGATCCACAATTTGGACATTTTGAACTCCTTCCAACGTTATAGCCATTTTGTTCTTCCATCACGATTACGGGACATAAATCGGCCATATTGGAACTGCACCAATTTTCCAAGAAACATCGCACCCCCTGAATTCCTCAAGACGGGGGAAAGAAATTCCAGGAAATTCAACGGACTTCCAATTTTCTTGGAAATAAGCGTACCACGTGGGTCAACCATGGGAATGTCAGAGCATCCTGCCCTCGAATAAAAAACTCGAAGAGGCAATAAATTTACGGGAATAACTAACCTGGGGAGGGGTTATAATGAAGAATGTAGGAGCCCCGAGTGTGGGAGAAAACGACGTTCGGAGCGATTGGAGGTAGCGAGCTGCGAAGAGACCCTGGGAAGAAAAGACGCCCCCGTAAAATGGCGAGATACCCGTCTTCAACCGCCAGCGCCGAATCCTGTTGCATCCGCCAGTGAAGAGCCACATGAATTTCTACCCGATGCCTAAAGCCTCCTCCTGTAGAAATGCCTCAACGATGCCATGCTCTGCTGTTTCATCAAAACTCCCCAGGTTGGTCATAAATTCCCCCTCTAAATAGTGCTCATGCCTTCTGAGAGATTACGAGACTTTTATTTCACTCGACCCATAATGGTTATGCCGAAGGAAGCGGATGAAGTATGCCCTAATTCGGTTAAAAATATGTATAGCCAAGATCTTAAATATAATATGTAAAACCGACCTTTTCTTGTAAAATATTGTATAAAAAATGTTGTTATTTTTATTTATAAACGCATAGTTACCTTTGGAGTTCACCTCCCTAAATTTACACAACGCAAAGGGGTATCTCTGGTACCCCTCATAACATATATTGGTGCCTCGTGACGAGTATTTCCCTGGGTATGTTATAATATTTTTACTTTAGTCCAAAACCTGGGCATACTAAAAAAAAAATTTTTTTTGTGTATCTTGGCAAAAAGCTTTTTAATGTCGCGCAAGGTTCTTATAGTTCATATATGTATCTGTAAAGTGTTATGCATACATTTTTTTTTTTAAATTTCTCTCTTTTCTTTCCCTTGTACCTGCCATGCCTACATGTTGTGTGAACAAATTGTATTGAAATGTTAGAGTTTATGTGTTCGCGGCTAGTATATATATAATTCTAGGATAATGATTTTTACTTTATTTTGAGTATTATATGTTTCGCATGTATATGTTAAAACAAAAATTGTTTAAAAGGGTTTGTCTTGAAGCACAATAGAATTATCTTGGGTTACCTCTCCTTGCTTTATTTTATTGTATTATGGCGTCGCCTTCCGATTCAGTTGTTAGCGGGAAAACTCCCGGCTTTACGCATTTAGTGTCCACGTTCGATGGTGCCCCAGATTCAGACTGCTATGAGTTTTTTTTTATGCAATTCAAGGCCTTAGCAACTTTTGTTCAGTGGTCGCCCGTAGGAAAAATTGCTATGTTTAAATACCGGTTGAGGGGCAAGATAATAATTGTGTATAATGGTAACGAATAATGAGTGAATAAGAGAAAATAATGAATAACAAAATAAAGATAGTAATAAATTTAGGAGGCAGTACGGTGAATAATGCGCGAATTTTACTGTTCTGTAGGCAAAAGAGCCACTTTTTTAAAATGGTGTTCTAGTAAGAGGGAGCAAGACGAAATCCACACTTTCCCCACTCGGAATTCAACTTTACCCTTAAAACGGGAACGCGATTTTGATCGCGGGGAATAGGAAGAATGACCCAAAATAAGGGGGGAGTGAAAAAAGTTAATGTCATTGGATCCTCAGAACACACTAAATATTCGAGGTTCCCTCGCCCCGTTCTCGACAGAAGAGAATGGGAGGGGGAGTTCACAGCAACTTGGTGGACCCCCGGCTAAACAATTGCCCCACAGAGAGAGTGAAAAAGTTAGTCTCGCTATTCCCCCAACGCTAGGTTCAGGGCGAAAATGTAACGTGAGGTCGCGAATAGTTGTATTATGCTCTCCAACGGGGTGTCAAACAGAGCGAAATTCGAAAGCTGTATTGCGTACAGAGATGCAGAGTCCAGACATTTATCAAAACCGCAAGCGAACCGCTGCTGGAAGAAAATTACAAAAATCAGGCGAATGGGAAATAGACGCTCAATACTTCTGCTAAGCTATTAAACTTTCTTTACTTGCGCAGAATTTAAAACTTTGTACTTAAAATGTTTTTGGTTCAGTGATATCAGTAAGTCATGGACAGAACTCTTTGGGAATGGCCGCCTAAGGTTTTCTGCCCATTTGCCAATTTACAAGGGTAAAACTCGGTTTAAGGGGTTTTATCGTTTTCTCCAGAGGGTCTGATCAACTATCTTGTGTCAACGATAGGCTTTTGAAAACTAAGGTGTACCAAGTAAATTTTTTTTTTCTCCTTTCGGTTAAGTTTTATTTTGGCAAAAATAAGTTTTTTTTTTTTTCTCTCTCTTAACTCTTCGTCTTCTGTTATATTGCTATGAGATATCTATATAATTTTTTTTTAGGAAACTTAGCAGACTTTAGAATTTTCGTCGTGGGTTCATTTGTGCGCATAGTTTAAATTCAATTTGACGATGTTTCAGTGTACAAATCTGATGATAGAGCAAAATTTGGTCAATTTCGTTGGGGAATGAATAAATAAATAAACAAACAAACAAAAAAAAAAAAGGAAAATTTAAAATTAAAAAAATATATATATATATATTATTAAAAGATTAGCGTGTATTATGTTTTATTATTGTGTTTTATTATTATTATTAACATTATTAATACTATTATTATTGAATGCATGGATAGCACATTATATGTTTCACACAAATGGCAGCGCAAGGAAAAGAGAACATTTTTACTCTTTCCGCGAGTTAAACACATAATGGCGATTATGCACATTTGCCAACGTTTTTGAAAATTTCATCTTCGCTGTACGATTTTAGCGGAGAGATTTCTATTTCTGTAAGATAACCTTTTCTTTACATTTTAATCTCTGATCACATGTGTTGATCGAGCCACTATTTTGTTATTATTTGTTTTACAGGGTATGCATACCATTTTCTATGATGTTAGGTAATGTTAGTCAGAGTTAATGTAAGCTTAAAGAAAACTTTATAAATTTTGAATTTTTTTTTTTTAAATCAGTAAAACTTGCAGCACTATAAGGGGAGATTTTGACCTCCTGAACTTTTACAACTGATGTCATTCATGATTTTTTTTTTACTGCCATTGTGACTTTTGTGCAGTTGGAGTCTATTTTGCTGAAGCGAATGGAGCCAATCCGTTCTTCAACCCCTACAGACTGTGGCGTGCCAGCACGCCTAGAAAAGGGGGGGAGTGATTGTTGTGAAGGATCCACAATTTGGACATTTTGAACTCCTTCCAACGTTATAGCCATTTTGTTCTTCCATCACGATTACGGGACATAAATCGGCCATATTGGAACTGCACCAATTTTCCAAGAAACATCGCACCCCCTGAATTCCTCAAGACGGGGGAAAGAAATTCCAGGAAATTCAACGGACTTCCAATTTTCTTGGAAATAAGCGTACCACGTGGGTCAACCATGGGAATGTCAGAGCATCCTGCCCTCGAATAAAAAACTCGAAGAGGCAATAAATTTACGGGAATAACTAACCTGGGGAGGGGTTATAATGAAGAATGTAGGAGCCCCGAGTGTGGGAGAAAACGACGTTCGGAGCGATTGGAGGTAGCGAGCTGCGAAGAGACCCTGGGAAGAAAAGACGCCCCCGTAAAATGGCGAGATACCCGTCTTCAACCGCCAGCGCCGAATCCTGTTGCATCCGCCAGTGAAGAGCCACATGAATTTCTACCCGATGCCTAAAGCCTCCTCCTGTAGAAATGCCTCAACGATGCCATGCTCTGCTGTTTCATCAAAACTCCCCAGGTTGGTCATAAATTCCCCCTCTAAATAGTGCTCATGCCTTCTGAGAGATTACGAGACTTTTATTTCACTCGACCCATAATGGTTATGCCGCAGGAAGCGGATGAAGTATGCCCTAATTCGGTTAAAAATATGTATAGCCAAGATCTTAAATATAATATGTAAAACCGACCTTTTCTTGTAAAATATTGTATAAAAAATGTTGTTATTTTTATTTATAAACGCATAGTTACCTTTGGAGTTCACCTCCCTAAATTTACACAACGCAAAGGGGTATCTCTGGTACCCCTCATAACATATATTGGTGCCTCGTGACGAGTATTTCCCTGGGTATGTTATAATATTTTTACTTTAGTCCAAAACCTGGGCATACTAAAAAAAAATTTTTTTTGTGTATCTTGGCAAAAAGCTTTTTAATGTCGCGCAAGGTTCTTATAGTTCATATATGTATCTGTAAAGTGTTATGCATACATTTTTTTTTTTAAATTTCTCTCTTTTCTTTCCCTTGTACCTGCCATGCCTACATGTTGTGTGAACAAATTGTATTGAAATGTTAGAGTTTATGTGTTCGCGGCTAGTATATATATAATTCTAGGATAATGATTTTTACTTTATTTTGAGTATTATATGTTTCGCATGTATATGTTAAAACAAAAATTGTTTAAAAGGGTTTGTCTTGAAGCACAATAGAATTATCTTGGGTTACCTCTCCTTGCTTTATTTTATTGTATTATGGCGTCGCCTTCCGATTCAGTTGTTAGCGGGAAAACTCCCGGCTTTACGCATTTAGTGTCCACGTTCGATGGTGCCCCAGATTCAGACTGCTATGAGTTTTTTTTTATGCAATTCAAGGCCTTAGCAACTTTTGTTCAGTGGTCGCCCGTAGGAAAAATTGCTATGTTTAAATACCGGTTGAGGGGCAAGATAATAATTGTGTATAATGGTAACGAATAATGAGTGAATAAGAGAAAATAATGAATAACAAAATAAAGATAGTAATAAATTTAGGAGGCAGTACGGTGAATAATGCGCGAATTTTACTGTTCTGTAGGCAAAAGAGCCACTTTTTTAAAATGGTGTTCTAGTAAGAGGGAGCAAGACGAAATCCACACTTTCCCCACTCGGAATTCAACTTTACCCTTAAAACGGGAACGCGATTTTGATCGCGGGGAATAGGAAGAATGACCCAAAATAAGGGGGGAGTGAAAAAAGTTAATGTCATTGGATCCTCAGAACACACTAAATATTCGAGGTTCCCTCGCCCCGTTCTCGACAGAAGAGAATGGGAGGGGGAGTTCACAGCAACTTGGTGGACCCCCGGCTAAACAATTGCCCCAC
The DNA here is from genome assembly GCA_907164885.2 of Dolomedes plantarius. NCBI lineage: Eukaryota > Metazoa > Arthropoda > Arachnida > Araneae > Dolomedidae > Dolomedes > Dolomedes plantarius. The sequence continues at coordinate 102,950,673 of OU015502.1, forward strand.
AGAGAGAGTGAAAAAGTTAGTCTCGCTATTCCCCCAACGCTAGGTTCAGGGCGAAAATGTAACGTGAGGTCGCGAATAGTTGTATTATGCTCTCCAACGGGGTGTCAAACAGAGCGAAATTCGAAAGCTGTATTGCGTACAGAGATGCAGAGTCCAGACATTTATCAAAACCGCAAGCGAACCGCTGCTGGAAGAAAATTACAAAAATCAGGCGAATGGGAAATAGACGCTCAATACTTCTGCTAAGCTATTAAACTTTCTTTACTTGCGCAGAATTTAAAACTTTGTACTTAAAATGTTTTTGGTTCAGTGATATCAGTAAGTCATGGACAGAACTCTTTGGGAATGGCCGCCTAAGGTTTTCTGCCCATTTGCCAATTTACAAGGGTAAAACTCGGTTTAAGGGGTTTTATCGTTTTCTCCAGAGGGTCTGATCAACTATCTTGTGTCAACGATAGGCTTTTGAAAACTAAGGTGTACCAAGTAAATTTTTTTTTTCTCCTTTCGGTTAAGTTTTATTTTGGCAAAAATAAGTTTTTTTTTTTTTCTCTCTCTTAACTCTTCGTCTTCTGTTATATTGCTATGAGATATCTATATAATTTTTTTTTAGGAAACTTAGCAGACTTTAGAATTTTCGTCGTGGGTTCATTTGTGCGCATAGTTTAAATTCAATTTGACGATGTTTCAGTGTACAAATCTGATGATAGAGCAAAATTTGGTCAATTTCGTTGGGGAATGAATAAATAAATAAACAAACAAACAAAAAAAAAAAGGAAAATTTAAAATTAAAAAAATATATATATATATATTATTAAAAGATTAGCGTGTATTATGTTTTATTATTGTGTTTTATTATTATTATTAACATTATTAATACTATTATTATTGAATGCATGGATAGCACATTATATGTTTCACACAAATGGCAGCGCAAGGAAAAGAGAACATTTTTACTCTTTCCGCGAGTTAAACACATAATGGCGATTATGCACATTTGCCAACGTTTTTGAAAATTTCATCTTCGCTGTACGATTTTAGCGGAGAGATTTCTATTTCTGTAAGATAACCTTTTCTTTACATTTTAATCTCTGATCACATGTGTTGATCGAGCCACTATTTTGTTATTATTTGTTTTACAGGGTATGCATACCATTTTCTATGATGTTAGGTAATGTTAGTCAGAGTTAATGTAAGCTTAAAGAAAACTTTATAAATTTTGAATTTTTTTTTTTTAAATCAGTAAAACTTGCAGCACTATAAGGGGAGATTTTGACCTCCTGAACTTTTACAACTGATGTCATTCATGATTTTTTTTTTACTGCCATTGTGACTTTTGTGCAGTTGGAGTCTATTTTGCTGAAGCGAATGGAGCCAATCCGTTCTTCAACCCCTACAGACTGTGGCGTGCCAGCACGCCTAGAAAAGGGGGGGAGTGATTGTTGTGAAGGATCCACAATTTGGACATTTTGAACTCCTTCCAACGTTATAGCCATTTTGTTCTTCCATCACGATTACGGGACATAAATCGGCCATATTGGAACTGCACCAATTTTCCAAGAAACATCGCACCCCCTGAATTCCTCAAGACGGGGGAAAGAAATTCCAGGAAATTCAACGGACTTCCAATTTTCTTGGAAATAAGCGTACCACGTGGGTCAACCATGGGAATGTCAGAGCATCCTGCCCTCGAATAAAAAACTCGAAGAGGCAATAAATTTACGGGAATAACTAACCTGGGGAGGGGTTATAATGAAGAATGTAGGAGCCCCGAGTGTGGGAGAAAACGACGTTCGGAGCGATTGGAGGTAGCGAGCTGCGAAGAGACCCTGGGAAGAAAAGACGCCCCCGTAAAATGGCGAGATACCCGTCTTCAACCGCCAGCGCCGAATCCTGTTGCATCCGCCAGTGAAGAGCCACATGAATTTCTACCCGATGCCTAAAGCCTCCTCCTGTAGAAATGCCTCAACGATGCCATGCTCTGCTGTTTCATCAAAACTCCCCAGGTTGGTCATAAATTCCCCCTCTAAATAGTGCTCATGCCTTCTGAGAGATTACGAGACTTTTATTTCACTCGACCCATAATGGTTATGCCGCAGGAAGCGGATGAAGTATGCCCTAGTTCGGTTAAAAATATGTATAGCCAAGATCTTAAATATAATATGTAAAACCGACCTTTTCTTGTAAAATATTGTATAATAAATGTTGTTATTTTTATTTATAAACGCATAGTTACCATTGGAGTTCACCTCCCTAAATTTACACAACGCAAAGGGGTATCTCTGGTACCCCTCATAACATATATTGGTGCCTCGTGACGAGGATTTCCCTGGGTATGTTATAATATTTTTACTTTAGTCCAAAACCTGGGCATACTAAAAAAAAATTTTTTTTGTGTATCTTGGCAAAAAGCTTTTTAATGTCGCGCAAGGTTCTTATGGTTCATATATGTATCTGTAAAGTGTTATGCATACATTTTTTTTTTTAAATTTCTCTCTTTTCTTTCCCTTGTACCTGCCATGCCTACATGTTGTGTGAACAAATTGTATTGAAATGTTAGAGTTTATGTGTTCGCGGCTAGTATATATATAATTCTAGGATAATGATTTTTACTTTATTTTGAGTATTATATGTTTCGCATGTATATGTTAAAACAAAAATTGTTTAAAAGGGTTTGTCTTGAAGCACAATAGAATTATCTTGGGTTACCTCTCCTTGCTTTATTTTATTGTATTATGGCGTCGCCTACCGATTCAGTTGTTAGCGGGAAAACTCCCGGCTTTACGCATTTAGTGTCCACGTTCGATGGTGCCCCAGATTCAGACTGCTATGAGTTTTTTTTTATGCAATTCAAGGCCTTAGCAACTTTTGTTCAGTGGTCGCCCGTAGTAAAAATTGCTATGTTTAAATACCGGTTGAGGGGCAAGATAATAATTGTGTATAATGGTAACGAATAATGAGTGAATAAGAGAAAATAATGAATAACAAAATAAAGATAGTAATAAATTTAGGAGGCAGTACGGTGAATAATGCGCGAATTTTACTGTTCTGTAGGCAAAAGAGCCACTTTTTTAAAATGGTGTTCTAGTAAGAGGGAGCAAGACGAAATCCACACTTTCCCCACTCGGAATTCAACTTTACCCTTAAAACGGGAACGCGATTTTGATCGCGGGGAATAGGAAGAATGACCCAAAATAAGGGGGGAGTGAAAAAAGTTAATGTCGTTGGATCCTCAGAACACACTAAATATTCGAGGTTCCCTCGCCCCGTTCTCGACAGAAGAGAATGGGAGGGGGAGTTCACAGCAACTTGGTGGACCCCCGGCTAAACAATTGCCCCACAGAGAGAGTGAAAAAGTTAGTCTCGCTATTCCCCCAACGCTAGGTTCAGGGCGAAAATGTAACGTGAGGTCGCGAATAGTTGTATTATGCTCTCCAACGGGGTGTCAAACAGAGCGAAATTCGAAAGCTGTATTGCGTACAGAGATGCAGAGTCCAGACATTTATCAAAACCGCAAGCGAACCGCTGCTGGAAGAAAATTACAAAAATCAGGCGAATGGGAAATAGACGCTCAATACTTCTGCTAAGCTATTAAACTTTCTTTACTTGCGCAGAATTTAAAACTTTGTACTTAAAATGTTTTTGGTTCAGTGATATCAGTAAGTCATGGACAGAACTCTTTGGGAATGGCCGCCTAAGGTTTTCTGCCCATTTGCCAATTTACAAGGGTAAAACTCGGTTTAAGTTTTTTTATCGTTTTCTCCAGAGGGTCTGATCAACTATCTTGTGTCAACGATAGGCTTTTGAAAACTAAGGTGTACCAAGTAAATTTTTTTTTCTCCTTTCGGTTAAGTTTTATTTTGGCAAAAATAAGTTTTTTTTTTTTTTCTCTCTCTTAACTCTTCGTCTTCTGTTATATTGCTATGAGATATCTATATAATTTTTTTTTAGGAAACTTAGCAGACTTTAGAATTTTCGTCGTGGGTTCATTTGTGCGCATAGTTTAAATTCAATTTGACGATGTTTCAGTGTACAAATCTGATGATAGAGCAAAATTTGGTCAATTTCGTTGGGGAATGAATAAATAAATAAACAAACAAACAAAAAAAAAAAGGAAAATTTAAAATTAAAAAAATATATATATATATATTATTAAAAGATTAGCGTGTATTATGTTTTATTATTGTGTTTTATTATTATTATTAACATTATTAATACTATTATTATTGAATGCATGGATAGCACATTATATGTTTCACACAAATGGCAGCGCAAGGAAAAGAGAACATTTTTACTCTTTCCGCGAGTTAAACACATAATGGCGATTATGCACATTTGCCAACGTTTTTGAAAATTTCATCTTCGCTGTACGATTTTAGCGGAGAGATTTCTATTTCTGTAAGATAACCTTTTCTTTACATTTTAATCTCTGATCACATGTGTTGATCGAGCCACTATTTTGTTATTATTTGTTTTACAGGGTATGCATACCATTTTCTATGATGTTAGGTAATGTTAGTCAGAGTTAATGTAAGCTTAAAGAAAACTTTATAAATTTTGAATTTTTTTTTTTTAAATCAGTAAAACTTGCAGCACTATAAGGGGAGATTTTGACCTCCTGAACTTTTACAACTGATGTCATTCATGATTTTTTTTTTACTGCCATTGTGACTTTTGTGCAGTTGGAGTCTATTTTGCTGAAGCGAATGGAGCCAATCCGTTCTTCAACCCCTACAGACTGTGGCGTGCCAGCACGCCTAGAAAAGGGGGGGAGTGATTGTTGTGAAGGATCCACAATTTGGACATTTTGAACTCCTTCCAACGTTATAGCCATTTTGTTCTTCCATCACGATTACGGGACATAAATCGGCCATATTGGAACTGCACCAATTTTCCAAGAAACATCGCACCCCCTGAATTCCTCAAGACGGGGGAAAGAAATTCCAGGAAATTCAACGGACTTCCAATTTTCTTGGAAATAAGCGTACCACGTGGGTCAACCATGGGAATGTCAGAGCATCCTGCCCTCGAATAAAAAACTCGAAGAGGCAATAAATTTACGGGAATAACTAACCTGGGGAGGGGTTATAATGAAGAATGTAGGAGCCCCGAGTGTGGGAGAAAACGACGTTCGGAGCGATTGGAGGTAGCGAGCTGCGAAGAGACCCTGGGAAGAAAAGACGCCCCCGTAAAATGGCGAGATACCCGTCTTCAACCGCCAGCGCCGAATCCTGTTGCATCCGCCAGTGAAGAGCCACATGAATTTCTACCCGATGCCTAAAGCCTCCTCCTGTAGAAATGCCTCAACGATGCCATGCTCTGCTGTTTCATCAAAACTCCCCAGGTTGGTCATAAATTCCCCCTCTAAATAGTGCTCATGCCTTCTGAGAGATTACGAGACTTTTATTTCACTCGACCCATAATGGTTATGCCGCAGGAAGCGGATGAAGTATGCCCTAGTTCGGTTAAAAATATGTATAGCCAAGATCTTAAATATAATATGTAAAACCGACCTTTTCTTGTAAAATATTGTATAATAAATGTTGTTATTTTTATTTATAAACGCATAGTTACCATTGGAGTTCACCTCCCTAAATTTACACAACGCAAAGGGGTATCTCTGGTACCCCTCATAACATATATTGGTGCCTCGTGACGAGGATTTCCCTGGGTATGTTATAATATTTTTACTTTAGTCCAAAACCTGGGCATACTAAAAAAAAATTTTTTTTGTGTATCTTGGCAAAAAGCTTTTTAATGTCGCGCAAGGTTCTTATGGTTCATATATGTATCTGTAAAGTGTTATGCATACATTTTTTTTTTTAAATTTCTCTCTTTTCTTTCCCTTGTACCTGCCATGCCTACATGTTGTGTGAACAAATTGTATTGAAATGTTAGAGTTTATGTGTTCGCGGCTAGTATATATATAATTCTAGGATAATGATTTTTACTTTATTTTGAGTATTATATGTTTCGCATGTATATGTTAAAACAAAAATTGTTTAAAAGGGTTTGTCTTGAAGCACAATAGAATTATCTTGGGTTACCTCTCCTTGCTTTATTTTATTGTATTATGGCGTCGCCTACCGATTCAGTTGTTAGCGGGAAAACTCCCGGCTTTACGCATTTAGTGTCCACGTTCGATGGTGCCCCAGATTCAGACTGCTATGAGTTTTTTTTTATGCAATTCAAGGCCTTAGCAACTTTTGTTCAGTGGTCGCCCGTAGTAAAAATTGCTATGTTTAAATACCGGTTGAGGGGCAAGATAATAATTGTGTATAATGGTAACGAATAATGAGTGAATAAGAGAAAATAATGAATAACAAAATAAAGATAGTAATAAATTTAGGAGGCAGTACGGTGAATAATGCGCGAATTTTACTGTTCTGTAGGCAAAAGAGCCACTTTTTTAAAATGGTGTTCTAGTAAGAGGGAGCAAGACGAAATCCACACTTTCCCCACTCGGAATTCAACTTTACCCTTAAAACGGGAACGCGATTTTGATCGCGGGGAATAGGAAGAATGACCCAAAATAAGGGGGGAGTGAAAAAAGTTAATGTCGTTGGATCCTCAGAACACACTAAATATTCGAGGTTCCCTCGCCCCGTTCTCGACAGAAGAGAATGGGAGGGGGAGTTCACAGCAACTTGGTGGACCCCCGGCTAAACAATTGCCCCACAGAGAGAGTGAAAAAGTTAGTCTCGCTATTCCCCCAACGCTAGGTTCAGGGCGAAAATGTAACGTGAGGTCGCGAATAGTTGTATTATGCTCTCCAACGGGGTGTCAAACAGAGCGAAATTCGAAAGCTGTATTGCGTACAGAGATGCAGAGTCCAGACATTTATCAAAACCGCAAGCGAACCGCTGCTGGAAGAAAATTACAAAAATCAGGCGAATGGGAAATAGACGCTCAATACTTCTGCTAAGCTATTAAACTTTCTTTACTTGCGCAGAATTTAAAACTTTGTACTTAAAATGTTTTTGGTTCAGTGATATCAGTAAGTCATGGACAGAACTCTTTGGGAATGGCCGCCTAAGGTTTTCTGCCCATTTGCCAATTTACAAGGGTAAAACTCGGTTTAAGTTTTTTTATCGTTTTCTCCAGAGGGTCTGATCAACTATCTTGTGTCAACGATAGGCTTTTGAAAACTAAGGTGTACCAAGTAAATTTTTTTTTCTCCTTTCGGTTAAGTTTTATTTTGGCAAAAATAAGTTTTTTTTTTTTTTCTCTCTCTTAACTCTTCGTCTTCTGTTATATTGCTATGAGATATCTATATAATTTTTTTTTAGGAAACTTAGCAGACTTTAGAATTTTCGTCGTGGGTTCATTTGTGCGCATAGTTTAAATTCAATTTGACGATGTTTCAGTGTACAAATCTGATGATAGAGCAAAATTTGGTCAATTTCGTTGGGGAATGAATAAATAAATAAACAAACAAACAAACAAAAACAAAAAAAAGGAAAATTTAAAATTAAAAAAATATATATATATATATTATTAAAAGATTAGCGTGTATTATGTTTTATTATTGTGTTTTATTATTATTATTAACATTATTAATACTATTATTATTGAATGCATGGATAGCACATTATATGTTTCACACAAATGGCAGCGCAAGGAAAAGAGAACATTTTTACTCTTTCCGCGAGTTAAACACATAATGGCGATTATGCACATTTGCCAACGTTTTTGAAAATTTCATCTTCGCTGTACGATTTTAGCGGAGAGATTTCTATTTCTGTAAGATAACCTTTTCTTTACATTTTAATCTCTGATCACATGTGTTGATCGAGCCACTATTTTGTTATTATTTGTTTTACAGGGTATGCATACCATTTTCTATGATGTTAGGTAATGTTAGTCAGAGTTAATGTAAGCTTAAAGAAAACTTTATAAATTTTGAATTTTTTTTTTTAAATCAGTAAAACTTGCAGCATTATAAGGGGAGATTTTGACCTCCTGAACTTTTACAACTGATGTCATTCATGATTTTTTTTTTACTGCCATTGTGACTTTTGTGCAGTTGGAGTCTATTTTGCTGAAGCGAATGGAGCCAATCCGTTCTTCAACCCCTACAGACTGTGGCGTGCCAGCACGCCTAGAAAAGGGGGGGAGTGATTGTTGTGAAGGATCCACAATTTGGACATTTTGAACTCCTTCCAACGTTATAGCCATTTTGTTCTTCCATCACGATTACGGGACATAAATCGGCCATATTGGAACTGCACCAATTTTCCAAGAAACATCGCACCCCCTGAATTCCTCAAGACGGGGGAAAGAAATTCCAGGAAATTCAACGGACTTCCAATTTTCTTGGAAATAAGCGTACCACGTGGGTCAACCATGGGAATGTCAGAGCATCCTGCCCTCGAATAAAAAACTCGAAGAGGCAATAAATTTACGGGAATAACTAACCTGGGGAGGGGTTATAATGAAGAATGTAGGAGCCCCGAGTGTGGGAGAAAACGACGTTCGGAGCGATTGGAGGTAGCGAGCTGCGAAGAGACCCTGGGAAGAAAAGACGCCCCCGTAAAATGGCGTGATACCCGTCTTCAACCGCCAGCGCCGAATCCTGTTGCATCCGCCAGTGAAGAGCCACATGAATTTCTACCCGATGCCTAAAGCCTCCTCCTGTAGAAATGCCTCAACGATGCCATGCTCTGCTGTTTCATCAAAACTCCCCAGGTTGGTCATAAATTCCCCCTCTAAATAGTGCTCATGCCTTCTGAGAGATTACGAGACTTTTATTTCACTCGACCCATAATGGTTATGCCGAAGGAAGCGGATGAAGTATGCCCTAATTCGGTTAAAAATATGTATAGCCAAGATCTTAAATATATTATGTAAAACCGACCTTTTCTTGTAAAATATTGTATAATAAATGTTGTTATTTTTATTTATAAACGCATAGTTACCTTTGGAGTTCACCTCCCTAAATTTACACAACGCAAAGGGGTATCTCTGGTACCCCTCATAACATAAATTGGTGCCTCGTGACGAGGATTTCCCTGGGTATGTTATAATATTTTTACTTTAGTCCAAAACCTGGGCATACTAAAAAAAAATTTTTTTTGTGTATCTTGGCAAAAAGCTTTTTAATGTCGCGCAAGGTTCTTATGGTTCATATATGTATCTGTAAAGTGTTATGCATAGATTTTTTTTTTTTTAATTCTCTCTTTTCTTTCCCTTGTACCTGCCATGCCTACATGTTGTGTGAACAAATTGTATTGAAATGTTAGAGTTTATGTGTTCGCGGCTAGTATATATATAATTCTAGGATAATGATTTTTACTTTATTTTGAGTATTATATGTTTCGCATGTATATGTTAAAACAAAAATTGTTTAAAAGGGTTTGTCTTGAAGCACAATAGAATTATCTTGGGTTACCTCTCCTTGCTTTATTTTATTGTATTATGGCGTCGCCTTCCGATTCAGTTGTTAGCGGGAAAACTCCCGGCTTTACGCATTTAGTGTCCACGTTCGATGGTGCCCCAGATTCAGACTGCTATGAGTTTTTTTTTATGCAATTCAAGGCCTTAGCAACTTTTGTTCAGTGGTCGCCCGTAGGAAAAATTGCTATGTTTAAATACCGGTTGAGGGGCAAGATAATAATTGTGTATAATGGTAACGAATAATGAGTGAATAAGAGAAAATAATGAATAACAAAATAAAGATAGTAATAAATTTAGGAGGCAGTACGGTGAATAATGCGCGAATTTTACTGTTCTGTAGGCAAAAGAGCCACTTTTTTAAAATGGTGTTCTAGTAAGAGGGAGCAAGACGAAATCCACACTTTCCCCACTCGGAATTCAACTTTACCCTTAAAACGGGAACGCGATTTTGATCGCGGGGAATAGGAAGAATGACCCAAAATAAGGGGGGAGTGAAAAAAGTTAATGTCGTTGGATCCTCAGAACACACTAAATATTCGAGGTTCCCTCGCCCCGTTCTCGACAGAAGAGAATGGGAGGGGGAGTTCACAGCAACTTGGTGGACCCCCGGCTAAACAATTGCCCCACAGAGAGAGTGAAAAAGTTAGTCTCGCTATTCCCCCAACGCTAGGTTCAGGGCGAAAATGTAACGTGAGGTCGCGAATAGTTGTATTATGCTCTCCAACGGGGTGTCAAACAGAGCGAAATTCGAAAGCTGTATTGCGAACAGAGATGCAGAGTCCAGACATTTATCAAAACCGCAAGCGAACCGCTGCTGGAAGAAAATTACAAAAATCAGGCGAATGGGAAATAGACGCTCAATACTTCTGCTAAGCTATTAAACTTTCTTTACTTGCGCAGAATTTAAAACTTTGTACTTAAAATGTTTTTGGTTCAGTGATATCAGTAAGTCATGGACAGAACTCTTTGGGAATGGCCGCCTAAGGTTTTCTGCCCATTTGCCAATTTACAAGGGTAAAACTCGGTTTAAGGGGTTTTATCGTTTTCTCCAGAGGGTCTGATCAACTATCTTGTGTCAACGATAGGCTTTTGAAAACTAAGGTGTACCAAGTAAATTTTTTTTTTCTCCTTTCGGTTAAGTTTTATTTTGGCAAAAATAAGTTTTTTTTTTTTCTCTCTCTTAACTCTTCGTCTTCTGTTATATTGCTATGAGATATCTATATAATTTTTTTTTAGGAAACTTAGCAGACTTTAGAATTTTCGTCGTGGGTTCATTTGTGCGCATAGTTTAAATTCAATTTGACGATGTTTCAGTGTACAAATCTGATGATAGAGCAAAATTTGGTCAATTTCGTTGGGGAATGAATAAATAAATAAACAAACAAACAAAAAAAAAGGAAAATTTAAAATTAAAAAAAAATATATATATATATTATTAAAAGATTAGCGTGTATTATGTTTTATTATTGTGTTTTATTATTATTATTAACATTATTAATACTATTATTATTGAATGCATGGATAGCACATTATATGTTTCACACAAATGGCAGCGCAAGGAAAAGAGAACATTTTTACTCTTTCCGCGAGTTAAACACATAATGGCGATTATGCACATTTGCCAACGTTTTTGAAAATTTCATCTTCGCTGTACGATTTTAGCGGAGAGATTTCTATTTCTGTAAGATAACCTTTTCTTTACATTTTAATCTCTGATCACATGTGTTGATCGAGCCACTATTTTGTTATTATTTGTTTTACAGGGTATGCATACCATTTTCTATGATGTTAGGTAATGTTAGTCAGAGTTAATGTAAGCTTAAAGAAAACTTTATAAATTTTGAATTTTTTTTTTTTAAATCAGTAAAACTTGCAGCACTATAAGGGGAGATTTTGACCTCCTGAACTTTTACAACTGATGTCATTCATGATTTTTTTTTTTACTGCCATTGTGACTTTTGTGCAGTTGGAGTCTATTTTGCTGAAGCGAATGGAGCCAATCCGTTCTTCAACCCCTACAGACTGTGGCGTGCCAGCACGCCTAGAAAAGAGGGGGAGTGATTGTTGTGAAGGATCCACAATTTGGACATTTTGAACTCCTTCCAACGTTATAGCCATTTTGTTCTTCCATCACGATTACGGGACATAAATCGGCCATATTGGAACTGCACCAATTTTCCAAGAAACATCGCACCCCCTGAATTCCTCAAGACGGGGGAAAGAAATTCCAGGAAATTCAACGGACTTCCAATTTTCTTGGAAATAAGCGTACCACGTGGGTCAACCATGGGAATGTCAGAGCATCCTGCCCTCGAATAAAAAACTCGAAGAGGCAATAAATTTACGGGAATAACTAACCTGGGGAGGGGTTATAATGAAGAATGTAGGAGCCCCGAGTGTGGGAGAAAACGACGTTCGGAGCGATTGGAGGTAGCGAGCTGCGAAGAGACCCTGGGAAGAAAAGACGCCCCCGTAAAATGGCGAGATACCCGTCTTCAACCGCCAGCGCCGAATCCTGTTGCATCCGCCAGTGAAGAGCCACATGAATTTCTACCCGATGCCTAAAGCCTCCTCCTGTAGAAATGCCTCAACGATGCCATGCTCTGCTGTTTCATCAAAACTCCCCAGGTTGGTCATAAATTCCCCCTCTAAATAGTGCTCATGCCTTCTGAGAGATTACGAGACTTTTATTTCACTCGACCCATAATGGTTATGTCGCAGGAAGCGGATGAATTATGCCCTAATTCGGTTAAAAATATGTATAGCCAAGATCTTAAATATAATATGTAAAACCGACCTTTTCTTGTAAAATATTGTATAATAAATGTTGTTATTTTTATTTATAAACGCATAGTTACCTTTGGAGTTCACCTCCCTAAATTTACACAACGCAAAGGGGTATCTCTGGTACCCCTCATAACATAAATTGGTGCCTCGTGACGAGGATTTCCCTGGGTATGTTATAATATTTTTACTTTAGTCCAAAACCTGGGCATACTAAAAAAAAATTTTTTTTGTGTATCTTGGCAAAAAGCTTTTTAATGTCGCGCAAGGTTCTTATGGTTCATATATGTATCTGTAAAGTGTTATGCATACATTTTTTTTTTAAATTTCTCTCTTTTCTTTCCCTTGTACCTGCCATGCCTACATGTTGTGTGAACAAATTGTATTGAAATGTTAGAGTTTATGTGTTCGCGGCTAGTATATATATAATTCTAGGATAATGATTTTTACTTTATTTTGAGTATTATATGTTTCGCATGTATATGTTAAAACAAAAATTGTTTAAAAGGGTTTGTCTTGAAGCACAATAGAATTATCTTGGGTTACCTCTTCTTGCTTTATTTTATTGTATTATGGCGTCGCCTTCCGATTCAGTTGTTAGCGGGAAAACTCCCGGCTTTACGCATTTAGTGTCCACGTTCGATGGTGCCCCAGATTCAGACTGCTATGAGTTTTTTTTTATGCAATTCAAGGCCTTAGCAACTTTTGTTCAGTGGTCGCCCGTAGGAAAAATTGCTATGTTTAAATACCGGTTGAGGGGCAAGATAATAATTGTGTATAATGGTAACGAATAATGAGTGAATAAGAGAAAATAATGAATAACAAAATAAAGATAGTAATAAATTTAGGAGGCAGTACGGTGAATAATGCGCGAATTTTACTGTTCTGTAGGCAAAAGAGCCACTTTTTTAAAATGGTGTTCTAGTAAGAGGGAGCAAGACGAAATCCACACTTTCCCCACTCGGAATTCAACTTTACCCTTAAAACGGGAACGCGATTTTGATCGCGGGGAATAGGAAGAATGACCCAAAATAAGGGGGGAGTGAAAAAAGTTAATGTCATTGGATCCTCAGAACACACTAAATATTCGAGGTTCCCTCGCCCCGTTCTCGACAGAAGAGAATGGGAGGGGGAGTTCACAGCAACTTGGTGGACCCCCGGCTAAACAATTGCCCCACAGAGAGAGTGAAAAAGTTAGTCTCGCTATTCCCCCAACGCTAGGTTCAGGGCGAAAATGTAACGTGAGGTCGCGAATAGTTGTATTATGCTCTCCAACGGGGTGTCAAACAGAGCGAAATTCGAAAGCTGTATTGCGTACAGAGATGCAGAGTCCAGACATTTATCAAAACCGCAAGCGAACCGCTGCTGGAAGAAAATTACAAAAATCAGGCGAATGGGAAATAGACGCTCAATACTTCTGCTAAGCTATTAAACTTTCTTTACTTGCGCAGAATTTAAAACTTTGTACTTAAAATGTTTTTGGTTCAGTGATATCAGTAAGTCATGGACAGAACTCTTTGGGAATGGCCGCCTAAGGTTTTCTGCCCATTTGCCAATTTACAAGGGTAAAACTCGGTTTAAGGGGTTTTATCGTTTTCTCCAGAGGGTCTGATCAACTATCTTGTGTCAACGATAGGCTTTTGAAAACTAAGGTGTACCAAGTAAATTTTTTTTTTCTCCTTTCGGTTAAGTTTTATTTTGGCAAAAATAAGTTTTTTTTTTTTCTCTCTCTTAACTCTTCGTCTTCTGTTATATTGCTATGAGATATCTATATAATTTTTTTTTAGGAAACTTAGCAGACTTTAGAATTTTCGTCGTGGGTTCATTTGTGCGCATAGTTTAAATTCAATTTGACGATGTTTCAGTGTACAAATCTGATGATAGAGCAAAATTTGGTCAATTTCGTTGGGGAATGAGTAAATAAATAAACAAACAAACAAAAAAAAAAAAAAGGAAAATTTAAAATTAAAAAAATATATATATATATATTATTAAAAGATTAGCGTGTATTATGTTTTATTATTGTGTTTTATTATTATTATTAACATTATTAATACTATTATTATTGAATGCATGGATAGCACATTATATGTTTCACACAAATGGCAGCGCAAGGAAAAGAGAACATTTTTACTCTTTCCGCGAGTTAAACACATAATGGCGATTATGCACATTTGCCAACGTTTTTGAAAATTTCATCTTCGCTGTACGATTTTAGCGGAGAGATTTCTATTTCTGTAAGATAACCTTTTCTTTACATTTTAATCTCTGATCACATGTGTTGATCGAGCCACTATTTTGTTATTATTTGTTTTACAGGGTATGCATACCATTTTCTATGATGTTAGGTAATGTTAGTCAGAGTTAATGTAAGCTTAAAGAAAACTTTATAAATTTTGAATTTTTTTTTTTTAAATCAGTAAAACTTGCAGCACTATAAGGGGAGATTTTGACCTCCTGAACTTTTACAACTGATGTCATTCATGATTTTTTTTTTACTGCCATTGTGACTTTTGTGCAGTTGGAGTCTATTTTGCTGAAGCGAATGGAGCCAATCCGTTCTTCAACCCCTACAGACTGTGGCGTGCCAGCACGCCTAGAAAAGGGGGGGAGTGATTGTTGTGAAGGATCCACAATTTGGACATTTTGAACTCCTTCCAACGTTATAGCCATTTTGTTCTTCCATCACGATTACGGGACATAAATCGGCCATATTGGAACTGCACCAATTTTCCAAGAAACATCGCACCCCCTGAATTCCTCAAGACGGGGGAAAGAAATTCCAGGAAATTCAACGGACTTCCAATTTTCTTGGAAATAAGCGTACCACGTGGGTCAACCATGGGAATGTCAGAGCATCCTGCCCTCGAATAAAAAACTCGAAGAGGCAATAAATTTACGGGAATAACTAACCTGGGGAGGGGTTATAATGAAGAATGTAGGAGCCCCGAGTGTGGGAGAAAACGACGTTCGGAGCGATTGGAGGTAGCGAGCTGCGAAGAGACCCTGGGAAGAAAAGACGCCCCCGTAAAATGGCGAGATACCCGTCTTCAACCGCCAGCGCCGAATCCTGTTGCATCCGCCAGTGAAGAGCCACATGAATTTCTACCCGATGCCTAAAGCCTCCTCCTGTAGAAATGCCTCAACGATGCCATGCTCTGCTGTTTCATCAAAACTCCCCAGGTTGGTCATAAATTCCCCCTCTAAATAGTGCTCATGCCTTCTGAGAGATTACGAGACTTTTATTTCACTCGACCCATAATGGTTATGCCGCAGGAAGCGGATGAAGTATGCCCTAATTCGGTTAAAAATATGTATAGCCAAGATCTTAAATATAATATGTAAAACCGACCTTTTCTTGTAAAATATTGTATAATAAATGTTGTTATTTTTATTTATAAACGCATAGTTACCTTTGGAGTTCACCTCCCTAAATTTACACAACGCAAAGGGGTATCTCTGGTACCCCTCATAACATAAATTGGTGCCTCGTGACGAGGATTTCCCTGGGTATGTTATAATATTTTTACTTTAGTCCAAAACCTGGGCATACTAAAAAAAAATTTTTTTTGTGTATCTTGGCAAAAAGCTTTTTAATGTCGCGCAAGGTTCTTATGGTTCATATATGTATCTGTAAAGTGTTATGCATACATTTTTTTTTTAAATTTCTCTCTTTTCTTTCCCTTGTACCTGCCATGCCTACATGTTGTGTGAACAAATTGTATTGAAATGTTAGAGTTTATGTGTTCGCGGCTAGTATATATATAATTCTAGGATAATGATTTTTACTTTATTTTGAGTATTATATGTTTCGCATGTATATGTTAAAACAAAAATTGTTTAAAAGGGTTTGTCTTGAAGCACAATAGAATTATCTTGGGTTACCTCTCCTTGCTTTATTTTATTGTATTATGGCGTCGCCTTCCGATTCAGTTGTTAGCGGGAAAACTCCCGGCTTTACGCATTTAGTGTCCACGTTCGATGGTGCCCCAGATTCAGACTGCTATGAGTTTTTTTTTATGCAATTCAAGGCCTTAGCAACTTTTGTTCAGTGGTCGCCCGTAGGAAAAATTGCTATGTTTAAATACCGGTTGAGGGGCAAGATAATAATTGTGTATAATGGTAACGAATAATGAGTGAATAAGAGAAAATAATGAATAACAAAATAAAGATAGTAATAAATTTAGGAGGCAGTACGGTGAATAATGCGCGAATTTTACTGTTCTGTAGGCAAAAGAGCCACTTTTTTAAAATGGTGTTCTAGTAAGAGGGAGCAAGACGAAATCCACACTTTCCCCACTCGGAATTCAACTTTACCCTTAAAACGGGAACGCGATTTTGATCGCGGGGAATAGGAAGAATGACCCAAAATAAGGGGGGAGTGAAAAAAGTTAATGTCGTTGGATCCTCAGAACACACTAAATATTCGAGGTTCCCTCGCCCCGTTCTCGACAGAAGAGAATGGGAGGGGGAGTTCACAGCAACTTGGTGGACCCCCGGCTAAACAATTGCCCCACAGAGAGAGTGAAAAAGTTAGTCTCGCTATTCCCCCAACGCTAGGTTCAGGGCGAAAATGTAACGTGAGGTCGCGAATAGTTGTATTATGCTCTCCAACGGGGTGTCAAACAGAGCGAAATTCGAAAGCTGTATTGCGAACAGAGATGCAGAGTCCAGACATTTATCAAAACCGCAAGCGAACCGCTGCTGGAAGAAAATTACAAAAATCAGGCGAATGGGAAATAGACGCTCAATACTTCTGCTAAGCTATTAAACTTTCTTTACTTGCGCAGAATTTAAAACTTTGTACTTAAAATGTTTTTGGTTCAGTGATATCAGTAAGTCATGGACAGAACTCTTTGGGAATGGCCGCCTAAGGTTTTCTGCCCATTTGCCAATTTACAAGGGAAAACTCGGTTTAAGGGGTTTTATCGTTTTCTCCAGAGGGTCTGATCAACTATCTTGTGTCAACGATAGGCTTTTGAAAACTAAGGTGTACCAAGTAAATTTTTTTTTTCTCCTTTCGGTTAAGTTTTATTTTGGCAAAAATAAGTTTGTTTTTTTTTCTCTCTCTTAACTCTTCGTCTTCTGTTATATTGCTATGAGATATCTATATAATTTTTTTTTAGGAAACTTAGCAGACTTTAGAATTTTCGTCGTGGGTTCATTTGTGCGCATAGTTTAAATTCAATTTGACGATGTTTCAGTGTACAAATCTGATGATAGAGCAAAATTTGGTCAATTTCGTTGGGGAATGAATAAATAAATAAACAAACAAACAAAAAAAAAAAGGAAAATTTAAAATTAAAAAAATATATATATATATATATTATTAAAAGATTAGCGTGTATTATGTTTTATTATTGTGTTTTATTATTATTATTAACATTATTAATACTATTATTATTGAATGCATGGATAGCACATTATATGTTTCACACAAATGGCAGCGCAAGGAAAAGAGAACATTTTTACTCTTTCCGCGAGTTAAACACATAATGGCGATTATGCACATTTGCCAACGTTTTTGAAAATTTCATCTTCGCTGTACGATTTTAGCGGAGAGATTTCTATTTCTGTAAGATAACCTTTTCTTTACATTTTAATCTCTGATCACATGTGTTGATCGAGCCACTATTTTGTTATTATTTGTTTTACAGGGTATGCATACCATTTTCTATGATGTTAGGTAATGTTAGTCAGAGTTAATGTAAGCTTAAAGAAAACTTTATAAATTTTGAATTTTTTTTTTTAAATCAGTAAAACTTGCAGCACTATAAGGGGAGATTTTGACCTCCTGAACTTTTACAACTGATGTCATTCATGATTTTTTTTTTACTGCCATTGTGACTTTTGTGCAGTTGGAGTCTATTTTGCTGAAGCGAATGGAGCCAATCCGTTCTTCAACCCCTACAGACTGTGGCGTGCCAGCACGCCTAGAAAAGGGGGGGGGGTGATTGTTGTGAAGGATCCACAATTTGGACATTTTGAACTCCTTCCAACGTTATAGCCATTTTGTTCTTCCATCACGATTACGGGACATAAATCGGCCATATTGGAACTGCACCAATTTTCCAAGAAACATCGCACCCCCTGAATTCCTCAAGACGGGGGAAAGAAATTCCAGGAAATTCAACGGACTTCCAATTTTCTTGGAAATAAGCGTACCACGTGGGTCAACCATGGGAATGTCAGAGCATCCTGCCCTCGAATAAAAAACTCGAAGAGGCAATAAATTTACGGGAATAACTAACCTGGGGAGGGGTTATAATGAAGAATGTAGGAGCCCCGAGTGTGGGAGAAAACGACGTTCGGAGCGATTGGAGGTAGCGAGCTGCGAAGAGACCCTGGGAAGAAAAGACGCCCCCGTAAAATGGCGAGATACCCGTCTTCAACCGCCAGCGCCGAATCCTGTTATATCCGCCAGTGAAGAGCCACATGAATTTCTACCCGATGCCTAAAGCCTCCTCCTGTAGAAATGCCTCAACGATGCCATGCTCTGCTGTTTCATCAAAACTCCCCAGGTTGGTCATAAATTCCCCCTCTAAATAGTGCTCATGCCTTCTGAGAGATTACGAGACTTTTATTTCACTCGACCCATAATGGTTATGTCGCAGGAAGCGGATGAAGTATGCCCTAATTCGGTTAAAAATATGTATAGCCAAGATCTTAAATATAATATGTAAAACCGACCTTTTCTTGTAAAATATTGTATAATAAATGTTGTTATTTTTATTTATAAACGCATAGTTACCTTTGGAGTTCACCTCCCTAAATTTACACAACGCAAAGGGGTATCTCTGGTACCCCTCATAACAGTGTGTGTCAATTTTGGAAATTTTATGCCCACATCAGTGTTAGGGGGCCCCATCCCAAGTTGTGCCTATAGTCCAGAATTTTCTAAATCGGACCCTGGTTACAGTGGGTTCCTTCCCATTTCGGAGTGGAAGGTAATGAAAGAGCTGATTTCCTCGCAAAGAAAGGTATCACTGTTCTACAGAGGCCAAATAATCCTTTCACTTTTCATTCAGCTAAACTTCTCATTTAAATAGAATTTAGGAAAAGATTTAAATTGGACATAGCTACATTAGCTAAAGGAAAGGCCTGGGAACGTCTCTGTAATAGTGAAACGCCGATACTGGACCTTCCACGTAGTTCTGCTGTTGCCACCTTCCGCCTGTTAACAGGACCGAATGTCTCAATGTCCATCTTTTTAAAATTGGACTAAAGGACTCCCCGACCTGCTGTCTCTTTAATTCTGGACGCTCGATGGACAGTTGCCACATTGACACGTGCCCTGCACTTAATAGTTTTAAATGTACTGTTCATAAATATTGGAAAGTCAGAAGGTTAATGACTTAAATGTTAAAGCCTGGCATTTGTGATAAATTCAAAAATAGTCATTGTGCTGCCATCTATCGGTTCGTTTAGAAGTTAGAAGAAACATTCATGAAGGAGTTAGAAGTTGCACCGGTATATATCGGTATTCGATAGAATGGAAAGATCTTAACAGTTACTTTAAGCTATTCATATGTTTTCAGATAAGATTGCCAGACATAATTACTTTTAAAAAAAACAAATAGATGCACAACACAAAATTTAAAAACAGAGAACGCTCTCGGACGTTTTACTTTTTTCAGGATCGGACAGATTTTTTTAGGTGTTCAATTTATGAAGATTTGTGGAATTTAACTTATAAATTTTGGAGAACGTTTTGAACAGTGAGAAGTCTAATATCCCTATATTTCTAAACATTTTTGAAATACCGTAGGTGCGTTAATGATCTGCCTAATGGTAACGTTTTGTGCTGAAGCTACTGTTTTTATAATTTAAACTTATGCAAGAAAAGAATTTTAAATTTTAGTGAAGAGATTTTAGAAATGTTTGTCTTTCTTCTAAAATCTGAAAAGGAGGGGGGGGGGGTCAATACTGTTTTTATATTAAAGTATGAGTTACGGAAAATTTGTGTCATTAATTTTAATGAAGTCAGTTTTAACATTTTAAGTAAAATGACTACTTTATATGTAAGAAATTATAAACAAATTTATAACTATGGATAAGTATTCACAGTTTGAATTCAGTAAACCATAGTATGGAGCTTTTTGTTGTAGTGCTGCAAAGTGCTGGTCTGGTCTCCTCTTTTAACCTCAGAGAAGCTGTTTGTGAAATTTTGAATGAGTTAAATTAAAAAATAGGTTGAATTTTTGTTTAACTTATCACCCTGACAAAAGCTCTAACAAGCCGAAATGTCGACTTGTTTAATGATCAAGCAATATGTCTTTTTATAAACATTTTGAAACTTAGGCAGAAGAAAGTTTCAGTTAATAGGTTCGGAGTGAAAATCCCTAAATCTGAGGCTACAAAAAGGATCGTTGGAGTTAAGAGACAGAAAAGAGAGAGAATCCCTGTGCAAGCGCCTGGTGTTTTATTGGAAGGAGACTCCCCTTCCAAGCAATAACCCCTCTCCTCCTCTACTTCGCCACTATCTCATGAGGCCATCAACTCCTTTCAGTACAAACTGAATGAAGATAAATTGTATTTTATTTTATCTAATTATTTTTTTTAATTATGGTTGTCTAGGTTAGAAATTTTGCATAAAAAACCCATCAATTTAAAAATTGCCTAGTAAAATGAGAAAATTCTGGTTTACAGAAACGGATTAATTCGATTTACAATAATCCTTATGGGAAAAAATCGTTTGGCACGCATCGTGCCATCTGAAACCAATTAACGAAGAGTACCGAAGTACCACTGTACCATATTTGTTTTTGACAATTTGCCCAGGATAAATTTATGCACTTGTTTGACAGAATAGTCTCCCTATCCCGTCTTAAGCGATAAATATATCCATACATGTACTAATTTTCCCCTTAACCCCAATAAAAGGGTTTACACTTATTATATGTTCAAGTTTCAACTTTAAAATTTCATGAGCAGGGTTTAACATTTTATGCTCATAAAGTTGAACTCTTGATCTTATAAAATTTCAAATTTGCTGCTTATATGATTTTTTTTTTCAATGTAGGATTACGTTTCTCCATAACGGTCGTACGAAAAGCAAAAT
The DNA here is from genome assembly GCA_907164885.2 of Dolomedes plantarius. Classification (NCBI taxonomy): domain Eukaryota; kingdom Metazoa; phylum Arthropoda; class Arachnida; order Araneae; family Dolomedidae; genus Dolomedes; species Dolomedes plantarius. Next base: position 102,971,911 of record OU015502.1, read on the forward strand.
TTTAGACGCTAAAACCGTCCGTCCATCCATCCTCGAGAGTTATAATTTTGGCAGCGTGCCAAACCCAGTCTATATCGCTTCGACAATCGGTAAACAATTAAACAGAGAAGTACCAGAATGCGTTAAAATTTTGACATACATGTATATATATATATATATATATATATATATATATATATATATATATATATAAACATTGAAGTGCCACTGAATTAGGGATAGCAAAGCCTATGCAAATTGTGTAGCGCTACGCATCATGTGTGCGCAAGTGAGGGCGCTGTGGTAACTGCATATATAGCGCGTACTGTGGTTGTTCTGAATTAATTGTTGGAATTGCCAGTATGGGTAAACTGCCTGATTTAGACGCCTTCGATAGCGGACAAATCGTAGGTGCGCGACGCATGGGCCATTCAATTTCCGAAATCGTCAGACAGCTAGGATTTTCAAGGTCGATAGTGTCAAGAGTATACCAAGAATACATGGATGGTGGAAAAAAAAACTAGCGATCGGGCAAACTGCAAAGGACAATTAGCCTTGACAGTGCGTGGTGAGAGACGGCTCAGGCGTATTGTACGTAGCCAGCGAAGCCAAACATTAGCTCAAATTACCACCCAGTTTAATGACGGTGCCAGTCGTACAGTCAGTAAACGGACTGTGCAACGCTCGCTTCACCGTATGGGTTTCGGGAGCCGTCGACCTACGAGAGTACCATTGCTCTATACTCGCCATCGGGCTGCACGTCTTGCCTGGGCAAGAGAGCACAGAGACTGGAGTGTAGAGGACTTGAAACGAGTAGCATGGAGTGATGAGTCTCGATTCCGACTACTTAACGCCGACGGGAGGCTGAGAATATGGCGTCAGGCTCATGAAGCCATGGATCCTGCATGCCTGGCTGGAACTGTACAAGGGCATGGTGGCTCAATCATGGTCTGGGATGTTTTTTCGTGGCACAGTTTGGGATCTTTGGTGCGTGTACCAACCTCCCTCGATGCAATTCGGTACGTAGAGTTGCTGGGTGATCACCTCCATCCGTTTATGCTGTTCTGTTATCCGCACGGTAATGGAGTTTTCCAGCAAGACAACTGTACCTCTCACAAGTCCCGGTTGGGTACTGGCTGGTTGGATGAGCATTCCTCTGACTTCTCTGTCATGAATTGGCCACCTAGAAGCCCAGACTTAAATCCTATTGAGCATCTTTGGGATGTTTTGGAACAAGGCGCGAAAGGCCATCACACAGCACCAAAGAACCTTACTGAATTATGGACAGCTTTAGCCAATATTTGGCAAGCCATTCCCGTGTAACGTTTCCAGAAACTTGTTGAATCTATGCCTCGTCGTGTGGCAGCCGTTATCAAGGCCAGAGGAGGCCCAACTCGTTACTAGGTAGGTATCCCTAATTCAGTGGCACTTCAGTGTGTGTATATATATATATATATATATATATATATATATATATATATATATATATATATATATATATATATATATATATATGTGTGTGTGTGTGTGTGTGTATGTAACAAGAAAATGCGTCTCCCTAAATTACTTTACTTTAAAACATATTCTCTTGTTAATAAAGCACGACCCCTTTTCCAAAATTGCAACCTAAAAGTAAAATAAGATAATTTATATTAGCCCTGCAGATCATTAAGCAGGCATGTGAAGTATCTGAACTCAGTAACATCCCCAGATATGAGTGTTCAAAGTTTATGAGATTCCGAATGTCAGTGTAATGTCAAAATTCTTGAAGAGCCCTCGAACCACTATGGATTTATGCCTTCTATAACGTCGAAACCACACTTTACAAGAACTTTATGGCCGCTTATCCTGCACCCAGCTCAATAGGTCGCAGCTCTAACGAGCGCGGGATCTAGCAATAAAGTATCCCCGGGAGAACTGAAGTGGACACGTGAACTCCACAAGTGGACACGTGAACTCCACAAGACTAAATTCGCCCAATTAAAAATTAAGTAATTTAGGCCCTCTAGTGTCAGTATCGCAAAACACTCATTTAATATTAGCCTGAACGGAAGACTTTTCGCTCTTCGCTCCTAACCCTTGTTGCTGTCGGACCTGCTGTCCACAGATGCCAGAAGTCTGGTGGGCACGACGGCTTTTCTCAGTTAACTCTGGCATGTAAACACTGCTGTTAACACGTCCCGTCCTGGCATGGACGCCGGACAAGTCATGTGGCCGCTGCAGCCTTCGCGATGCTTCATAGTTGAATAAAAAGGTGTTTTCTTGGATATCTTCTGAAATCTGTGTTCTTCTTCACGGGCCCCATGTTTGTTACTCTCATCACTGAACGAGGGACTGCATCACACCCTCGTGCCGACTGCATCTCCGATAAGTTCTACGCATCAAATCCCTTGTGCTAAATTTTCCAAATGTGATTATTATCACATTTATAAATACAGTGGTGCCTCGACTTACGAGTTTAATTCGTTCCATGACGGAGCTCGTAACTCGAAATACTCGTATCTCGAATCAATTTTCCCCATTGAAATGAATGGAAAAGCCATTAATTTGTTCCGGGCTCCCCCAAAACACCGCAATTTTTTGTTACGTGTTTTTAAATAAGAGAAATGTGCTTATAAATGATGAACATTGTATGAAAACGCAATACAATAGAAATTACTGCAATAAACTTGTATTATTAAGTGTAATGTACAACATTTACCTTGCAGATCAGACTTGAAGATGCTGATGAAAGAGGAGGAGAAAGGCTGAACTGAATAATTAAATCTTATTCTTTGATTTTTAACCAAGGTCATCCCATCCCCTAGACCCCATGGGGGTTCCAGTGTGGGTGAGGGAATTGAAGCTATTTCTCTGTGAGAGAAGTTGGACGTTGTTCGATTTGATTGGCGACTCTTCGCTGCGCAAACTAGCGGTGAGGTATCTGAAGCTTGCTCGTAACCCGAATTATAGCTCGTAACCCGAAGCAAAAAATCTGCCAAGAGAATGCTCGTATCTCGAAAAACTCGTAAGTCGAGGTACCACTGTATGTATATATATATATATATATATATATATATATATACATACAAACGAGGTAAGCAACGATAAGTAATCCTACGTTAATAACCCGCGGTAGTTTCGTTAGAAAAGACTACCTAATTTTTTTTTCTTTTTTTTTGGGGGGGGGGGACGACTGCATAAATATTGACAGCACACTTTCTTTAATAACTCTTCTAAATGTCTCAAGTGAAATTATTTATTTTATGGGATACACAAAGTAAATCATTACTTTACTCGCAGGAGGACTCTTTTAAATTTTTCACGTAGTACCAAGCTGGCTCTCGAGGCCAAGTCTCTATAACGAGACTTAGCCTCTAGAGGTTAGCTTATGCAGTTATGTTTTATAACTCCATGGTGGGGTGTAACGTAGCAGGCTTCCTTGTGGTGCAACCTGAGTAACGCTAAATCTGCTACAGCTTTGCCACCTTCTCGAGATTTTCTTTGATAATGTTCTTCGAACACGGTCTAAACGTCCTTTTAAGAATCAGCGACGCATGAGATTGCTCCAATGGCATGCCGGAGGACTATCTCAATACAAACGTACTCAACTTCAGACCATTTTAAACACCCATAATATTGATGTATTTATAATTGCAGAAGCAAATCTTGTTAAAAAGTTTTGATTAGATGTTCATTTCCTGGATATTACCTTAGACTTTTACCCAAATCGAGACGTAATGCAAGTGGTATCGTGATTGGCATTAAAGATAAACTAACTTCTATATTTAATGTAATTAGTGATCTTTTATCAGATAAAAGGGGGCCGAGTTTGCTCGCTTAGTTGTATGGAAACTGCAGAACCACTTTAGAATATATGCCTACTATAGTCCTCCAAGAAATACAAAATTAAATTTGAATGGTCTCCAACTTATTAGCCAAAACTATTTTATGTGGGGACTTCAATGCTCACAATATTCGCTGGAATTACGGCGATGTCAACAATGCGTGGAAAGTAATAGAAGAACTTTTGAACTCTGATATTCTAGAACTAATTTATAAAGACTGTGATATCCCCACATATCTTCATTATAACGGAACTTGCACCAACCCTGACTTGACTTTGCCCACAGCTAATATTGCTGAGGATGCTAATAGAGAAATTATCTATGATACTGGATCGGGTCACCGTATTATAGTCACAACTATGGATAGTCGAGAAAAATGCGTAACTTAACAGAAAAACGTCAAAAATAGGTGGAATTTCAAGAAGTATAAATGGAATTCCTTTACACAAGATCTAGAATCTCAGTTTGAGAATACGAGAATTATGCTAGAGAAGGGAGTTGACTCTTTGCTCACTGATTTCTGTCAAACTGTTATTAACACAGCTAAACGTTGGATCCCCAGAGGAAAAAAATATAATTATAGATCCTTTTGGAATGACCATCTAGCTTTACTGAAAGATCAATCGGCACAAGCTCGTTCTGAAGGTGAAGAAACACAGAATCCACAGGACGTTCGCAGATGGAGACGAATCATTGCAATCTTGCGTAGATAAATTAATACGGCAAACCGTGATTCTTTTAACAATGTCATTGGCAACATTGATTACAGAAGGGATAGTGGGAGAGTTTTAAAGCTTATTAATAAAATAAAAGGTGGCAGTGAAACTGAACCTTTGAACTGAATATACTGGAAGAAGGGGGAAACGATTTGGCATAATAAAAATAGTTTCCAAAATGTTACAGCGCCATCTATTGATACATTTTGGAACTTTTTTTTATTATTCCAAATCGTTCCCCCCTTCTTCCAGTATAATCGGTTCAAATTTGAAGTCATTCTGACCAGTGGTTCTTTTTTTGCAGCCTTTTGAAAGTGGGACTTTAATTATGGACACCCTGTGTATATATATATATATATATATATATATATATATATATACGTAAAGAGGTAAGCAACGATAAGTAATCCTATGTAAATAACCCGCGGTAGTTTCGTTAGAAGAGACTACCTGGAATTTTTTTTTGTCAGAGACTATGATTTGCTGGAGTTACAAGAGGCAATTTCATGTCTGAAGAGTTGTAAGAGCCCCGGTCCTGATAACATCTATCCAGAGTTTGTGAAGCACTTTGGCGATAACACCCTTTTGGCCCTACTACTGGATATTTTTAACTTAAGCTGGAATACTGCGGTCCCTGCAGTATGGAAAACTGCCATCATAGTTCCAGTTCTGAAAAAAAGACAAACCGCCAGATTCCACGGGAAGTTATCGCTCTGTTGCTTTAACAAGTGTTTTATCAAAGGTAATGGAAAGAATGATTGTTTCTCTACTTGTTTGGTTCCTCGTTAGTGGCAATCTATTGTCACATTATCAGGCAGGCTTCATACGGTACCATTCAACTGTCTAGTAGGTTTCTTTTCTGACTCAAGCTATTAAGGATTCTCTGGACAGAGACATGTCTGTCCTTGCTGCTTTTGTGGATTTTGAGTCAGCATATGACAGAGTATGGAGGCTTTGGTCCCTGCAGAAACTACATAACTTAGGTATACGTAGCAATATGTTTATCTGGATTAAAAACCGTGTTTCCCAAAGGTTCTCTGCCGTTCGATATGGAGAGGCTATTTCGAGCTTTAGACAAACTGAAACTGTACTTCCACAGTAATAAGTCCAATTCTTTTTAATATTTTGGTCAATGATTTACCAAACTTTTTGTCACCAGTTGTAGACTCAGCTTTATTTGCTGATGATTTCGTTATGTGGGATAGTGCAGAGAAAAAGAAACAAGATGGTCTAAATGAGACCTTCAATACTGCATTGAGAAACTGGTTCCAATAAAATCTTCCAAGACTTATGGTTCCAAGAAAATTGAATAAGGGTTAATAAGAATAAAACTGTGTGCCATATTTTTCTTTAAATAGACAACCTTTTACCCCAAATCTCGAGTTTCAGGGAGAGACCTTGGGGGCCCAGAGACCCACGAAAGCATTAATATTCCCGTCTTTAAGGCTTTTAACAAATATGACTTTCAAACACAACTTTAAATTAGAAGCCGTGGAAACATCTAAAGACAAGAACTTAGCGATTCTTAATGAGAACACTACTTGTGTTCCTGATGACCCAAGGAAAGCTGCTGTTGCATGATTTCACATTGACATTGACATAAAACACTATAGAGGTACCAGGGAGCAAGAGCTCCTTATCCTCAGTATCAAGATTAGTATTTGACATAAGATTACCGTTCTCAAGGTTACAAATAGTGTTGACAATGATTAATTGAGAAAAAATAAATTAATTAATTGAAAAATCAACTAATTAACTAGAACGAGTACGAGTAACCAATATTGTATGGCTAACTTAAATGATAATGGAAAATTTAAACAATGGGTGAAACAAGAGATTATATAAAAAAATCAAAACTAGAAGACGGGAAATTTGGAATATGATTGGGATAAAAAACAAGTTAGTGGAAGTTACACGAAAGGGAGGTAGGTCCGAAGTCCGCAAGGCACGAGCACCGAAATCAAAGAAGAAAGCAAGTAGGATTGGAATTCCGGAAATCGGTTATCAATCCCCTTCTCCAATAAACAGCTGGTCCGAGGGGGAATCGTACGGCAGAAGGAGGAACGATCGAAAAAGAAAGACAGGTCAGAAACCAGAAGTAGCCGGGCTATTGTAATTTTGAATTTTGATAAGGAGGAAAGGAATTACCGAACAGGAACAAGGCCAGGGTTCCTAACCAGCCTTCGGGCGCCTAAAGCACCCCCTAGGATCATAATCAGGCAGGTTAGCAAGTTCTTCGTTATTGATTGAGTATATCCTATTGTAAAAGTTCGTAGCCATATCTTTAATATGATGCCGAATAGGTTCGATAGCCAGATCCCTATGAATAAGAGCGTTACGTAGGTACCATGGCGCCTTCCTGATACCACGAAGAGTCTTGCTTTGTATAGTTTGCGGTCTCTGGATATGAGTGTCAGCTGCTGAGCCTCAATTCGGAACAGCATACATCAGAATTGGGCGAAGCACGGTCTTATAGTTTATTATCACGGTCATTATAGCACGGTCTTAAAGTTTATTATCAATACTCATTTGGTTCTGATACAAGAGGTGTGCGATATCCCTACGAGCCATAAAGAACTTTCTTGCAATGTATTCTATATTTTTTCTCCAGGTTAGCCTGCTATCCAAGTAAACTCCAAGGTACTTCCCCCCTATCTCAAAGTGTACCAGATGACTACATACTGTGACCGGCGGAGGTGGAATCCTGTTATAAGCAAAAAAATATCACTTTCGTTTTAGCAGGATTTAGTTTAATTCCCCACCGTTCGAATCCCACCGTTCAAGAATGTCAACATGTTTTTGGAGTTGCTTGTGCATATATTTAGTATTGCGATGCTTTGCTAACATTGCTGTGTCGTCCGCAAACATGGCTAGTGTAGTATGTGGAGAATGTGGGATATCATTAATAAATATATTAAATAAAGCAAGTCCTAACTTGGATCCCTGAGGAACTCCAGCATTAATGTTACGAAGTGAGGAAATTGATTGTGTGTGGCGAACTTTAAAGGTTATGTTAAGCAGATAAGAGCGAATTCGGTGAATAATAGCAGATGGCATCTTAAGTTTAATTAGTTTATAAATTAGTGCGCTATGCCATACGCGGTCGAACGATTTTTCTATGTCGAAGAGTCTTGCGCCAGTCTGCATCCGATTCTGGAATCCATCATGGAATTATTCCGTTACTCGGAGTAGCTGATGCGTAGTGGAATTTTGGGCTCTAAAGCCAAATTGTGCATTAATAATGGCATTGTTATCATCAAAGAACTTGTTAATTCTTTTACACAGTATATGTTCAACCAGCTTGCTAAGAGAGGAGAGTAAGGCCGTCCGCACACGGAGCGACTCAAAGGAAACTCAACTGGTTAGCGACTAAAATTGCTAATCGGTTGCAAACTCGTTAGTGATGCGGCTCCGCACACGGGCCGACTCAAAAGTGATTCAAATCAATAGTTTGCGACCTGTCAATAGTTGATTCCTGTCATGGAAGGAAGAACATCATTATTCCGGGCATTATTTTTAGTTAAATTATTATCAGAAATTAATTTATTTTAAAAAATCGTCACAATAGATTGTCTTTGGTCAATCGTTTAAAAATGGACTATATATATGGGCGCACATATTCCATACAACAAAAAACGTTAGAATTTCATTTCATCGCTAGGCAGAAGTCACGAGACTCGTGTTCGTCATTTGGCAGCTTGCCAAAAGAGTGGCTGTAACATATATTGTGTAATAACACGCACAACGCAAGAGAAACTGGCGACAGAAGTTGCTAGCGACTCGACACGTTGAGTTGCCTGCGACTGATTACAAACGCGTTGCTGACGGGTTTGTAACCAGTTGCTCCGTGTGCGTGGCTCCATTCAATTACATAGGTTACGACTCATCACGGACTGGTTTGTGATTGGAGTCAGTTATCAGTTTCTTTTGAGTTGCTCTGTGTGCGGACGGCCTAAACTAACGGGACGATAATTTTTTGGAATGGAGGGATCCTCGCTAGGTTTCCTAATCGGTATAATTATCGCAGTTTTCCATGTTATTGGAAAGTACTTATATTCGAAAATTTTATTGGTGAGCTCACATAAAATGTTAACGTAATTTATAGGTAAGTTTTTTATAGCAGTATTAGTTATGTTATCGATTCCAGATGTTTTATTATTATGAAGCGTGTTGACAGCATGCTTTAGACCAGCGGTTTCCAACCGGTGGGTCGCGACTCGATCCTAAAACTATCAGAAACCATAGAATAAACCATCAGAAAAGATAAGAAAAAGTGCTTATATTTTGTCAACCATTTTCAAATCAGAACACAAATTGTCTATCAATAATCAATCTGTATCTTCAAAAAAGCATATATATATATATATATATATATATATACAGTGGAAGCTCGTGAATTCGAACTCAAAGGTTCTCGGAAAAAAGTTCGAATTATCCGATGTTAAGAGGAAATATATAACTTTAAAAGTGTATCACTGAAGAAGAAAAATCTCCTAGTATGTATAACCCCAGAAAATATATTATACTATGTTATCTAAAATTAACATATTAAAAAGCAATACAGACTTGCCTTAATCATAAGATGAAGCAGAAGATATGCAGTAGAAAGTAAACTTTGTGCATTTCATCAATGGCTCCATGTTTGTTTCTACTATATGTCGTAAGTGCTTCCCTGGATCAACACTACGCCCGACTGCATCTCTCCAAGTTGTGCGCATCAATTCAACTTGTGCTAAAATTTCCAAATGTGATTATTATCACATATATATATATATATTTGCAATATTTGATAGTAAATTATATATACATAAGGAAGGGATACGATACAAATAAGGTTTTTTACTCCACCATGGACCGATGGACCGTGGTGGTATTCCGATAAAGAAAGGTGGGTCGCCAGCTGAAAAAGGTTGGGAACAATATATGACTGTCTGAGGTCTCATCTCTTCCTTATTGGCGTTGCTGATTCTCCTGACTGTACTCTTTGTGACTCTCGTCAACCTATGATACCGAACATTTGGACGTAAGCTCTGCACTAAGTGGTTTTAATTATATTTGTTGAAAAATGCTGGAGAGCTCATGTACTAATGGCACAAGTGCTAATTTCTATACGGCATTTGTTAAATAAATAACTCCATGGTAATTCAGTTTCATTAATCTAATGGTGGAGAATCTATGCAACTAAACTCCGGAAAGAGCCTCCTTATGTATCTATAATGGCGGACGAGATTATAGCAACAAATAATTTCGAAGAAAACGCGGTAAATTTTGATTATTTAAAAATATTTTTATGCTCTTATTCTTAAATAAAATACTTTATAATATATACTACTCTTCATTTTGTACGTGTATGCATGCCTGTATTTCGTATTTATGTTAGAACTAGCTTTCAGTTATTTTCTATTTGGTTCATGAACATTTTGAATGAATTAGAAAAAAATTAAACATTTTTTTAAGTGATGACATTGACTGTTTAATCTGATTTACAGGTGTAAGGTTTTCTGGAGATAATTTGTGATTAGATTAACTCAACTGTATGTTATTTAGATTTTATTTGTGATAGCCTCAGTTCTGCTCTTGAAGAAACTGTTTTGATTTTCTGTTTTCTTAATAAAGAAGTATTATACTGTTTCAGGTTTCCTTAATCGTATATTAATAGGATTTTATCTCTGTTGTAGATTGATAAACTTCAAATGATGTTTTTCATTATGTATTTTAATGTTTAAGCACCTTACTCACTGTGAACATTGTTTACTAAATGACATGTTGTATAGAAACATGTCATCAGTCTTCTAATTAGCGATTTTTCTCAGTTGTTGATCGTTTTTTTGTTCATTCATTTGTCAGGGCTATACTTATGTATGCAACTTAACTCTGTAATTTATCATCTGTAGCTTAGATATTTGTGATAATCTTATATGTATGATCTGAGCAAGTTTAATAAAAACAACTTTGTTTAAATAAAATCATGTTGTTACTATTTAGTTTACTCATATACTTTTACGAAGAATGCTATTTTTTCACAAATTTCTTTCAATTAAAATCATATAACTATGATATGACAGGTAGTTGTTAATTTCTATCACTTATGATAGTGTTTATTTTTTGTCACAATGTTTCCTGAAGTTAATTATTTTCTGATTGTTTGATTTAAATACTAATGAAAGCATGTGGTTGGAAAATAAGGTTGACAACAAGGGCATAGTACATACAATTTATTGCTTCATACCACGAAATAGGCAAATACTATGACATCCTTATAAGTAACTTTGTTATTCTTGATCAACATAGACTATTTTCTCTTTATTGATGATAATTAGTTTTCTTTAAAGTTATCAGTTCATATACTTCAGAATTCTGTCACAATTGTCACAAGCGTTTTGTTTTCTGAGTGTGAAAAAATTAATTTGTATTGATTAGAAATTATACTGTACATTGCCAGTAGTCAAATGGGAAGTCAAAATTAACATTGCAACTTAATGAATATCTTGAACATTTGAATTCTTATAATTTATGGCCTTGAAGGCAGTTCTATACGCCTAAAAAGAATATTTTTTCCCCTTTAAAATTCTAAACCCTTAGACCTATCTCTCAAAAAAGTTTTGTATTATAACTTGTAGAGACTTTTCGGACTTTGATTTAATGGAGGTGACATTTAATTTTTCTAAGTTTATTTATATGAAACTGCTGCATTAAAGGGACATAGACGGGATTTGTCTGACAGTCTATGGAATTTCAGTTAATTATAATAAACTTCATTGTATTTTATGTAATTGCTTTTTGACATTGCCTCATAATGACTGAACATTATTAAACAATTTGTTGTAAAATTTAATAAAGGGGCATGTTTGGTTCTGCCAAAATGTGAAATAGCAAATCAATCAAAACCGTTCTTCATTCCTTTGTAATTTATTGGGTTCCTTTGTAACAAGCTGTATAGCCAACATACTGTTTAAATTTTATGATTAAGATACTTATAACCCTGTTACCTAATCTTGACACACATATATTAAACTAAGGATTCATGTCATATGCGAAAAAACTTGTGCTTAATCTGATAGAAACAAGAATATTAATTCATGGTTTTAAAGAAACTGTCTTCAGTGTTGTGAATTTGTATTATGATTATTGTAATCAGTTTGATTTTAAGCATCTATGTTCTTTTTGTCATTTTCAAATGCAATGACCATACATAGGGCAGAAAGACAATGTTGTATGGTAGATAAATTGCTTTAATTTATATTACACTTTCATGTAATGATGAAACAGCAAATAAAAAAACACCTGACTTTTTTTTAAAACAATATTTTGAAGAAAAACAAAACAAACTTGTTAAGTGGTTAATAATAAGTCAACTGAAATGTTTAAATTTTTTTGTTACGTTGGTGCAAACCCAAAATAATTTTTAGTTCTAAACATTAAAATAAAGTATTAGCTATATATTGCAATTATATGTGTATGTACTAATACGCAATTTATAAATTCATACATTAAATCAAGATTAATTAATTTCAATTTATTTACTTTTTCACTGTTCAATAAATGATATTGTTCGAGGTTTAAGAAGTAAAAACAATGATGGGCAGTCCAACTTAGTATACTAAATATATAATAATTCCTGATGTTGTTCTATATGCCTTTATAACATAGAGCTTGGAATTCTCTGGATAGCTCAATTTTTCTCTATAATCAAGTGTAATATGCTGTTCACAAAGTACCAAAATCTTACTGCATTGTTATAGATTCTTTTATTATTGTTTTTGTGGATTTAATCAGCTTACTGAAATTTTCATTGTATTTACAAAATGTCAGCAATCACGGATTTCTTTACAAAAAGATTACAATGATGGCAAAAACCTAATTAATTTCATTGCATAAAAATTAAACCTGATTCATATAATTATATGAGAATTCAGTTTTTTTATTAATTTTGCCTGATTGCTGAGAATCAGGATTTACTAAAAATTTGTTTTCTTTAAAAAACAGATTTCCATTTGAATCATATTTCGTTTGGAGATATATTATTTAAGTGATATATTAAACTGTTATGTGTATTCAGCTAAGGTAATAGGGCTTGTGCAGAATTGCATTCTTAGTGAGTTTGGCTATGATGAGTATGTGTGTTTGAAGCGCTGGACTTCAGTTTGTCAATGTCAGGTCGACTAACGTCCGGGACGATGTAATCAGATGCATTTCATAACTTTTCATTCACTGTTTAAATTCATGCAAGAGAGTAATTTCAATTTTAGTGGAAATCATTTTAGAAATTTTTGTCTTTCTCCTAAAATCTGAATAAATAAAAGTTTTTCAATTCTGCTTTTGTATCTAGGTATAAGTTACAGGAATTTTGTCTCTTTAATTTTAATGAAATCTATTGTAACATTTTAAATACAATGAGTATTTGTAAGAAATTATGTTTGAATTTATAAACTTCGGGAAATGCTTATACTTAAGTTAATAAACTTTCCTAAGTTTCCTAAATTTATTAAGTTAAATAGACCATTTGTGTGTAGTATTGGTTTGTATATAGTATTGCAAAGTGTTGGTCCTTTACCTTAACTTTAGAGAAGCTGGTTTTGAAATTTTGAATAGTCTTTTTATAAAGTGAAACAGCCCTTATGTTTATATTATACTTTTCTCCATTTTGTATCCCCAAGAAATTATTTCTTGAAATCTTGGGCAAAAAAAAAAAAAAATTTCATTTGCTAAGGGATTTTTAAAGATCGCATATAGTTGCATATTACATATCCATATTTAGATTATTCTCATTTAAAATTACTTTTCCTTAATTAAGGTATTTTTTATAAGCTTTACTTGGCAATATCTAAGCTATAATTATTTGTTCTTTTGTCTTAAGTTTTTATTGTCTACTATTACCCATTTGCCCTTGTATATTATCTCTTATGTGTATTTTGTAGTGCTGTTTATCTTTGTGTTAATGATCATGACTTAATTTAAATTTTCATTGTATTTATCTATACTTTTCATCGAACTTTGCTTCAGTTTATCTTTTAATAAATTTATTGTAAGAGCTCAGTATGTAAATTGTGGAGCATAGTTGATCATAATGAATGTACATGTATTGTAAAGACACATATGAGGTTTGAAATGTTCAATCAAAAATTTTTTTGTTATGCTGTTTTAATTTAAACTGTTGCAATGATTCTCATGTTGAAAATATGAATGGTTGATCGAAAAAAATTTTTTTCCAGTTTCCGCTCACAGAAGGATGTAGGATGCCAGTCAGAATGAGAAATCTTGATGAAACTGGTAAAAGAGAATATTTTAGTATTGTGCTTTTATGTGTATCAATATTTGTTCAATTACATATAAAACTACATCAAAAGATTTTTTTAAAAGTTTTTGATAGTGTTAATTTTTTTTTTAAAGATTTTATAGCAATTTTTTTTTCTTTCAGCTAATGCTGATGGTACTCCTCAAGAAATCCAGCTTGCAGAATATGGTAATCATTTATTCTTTATTATAACTGTTTTCATTTCAATTTTGGAAGTTGGGGAGTAAATTTTCATGTATATGTTTGTATTTATTGTCTGGTAGTTTTAATGTGTACAAATTATTCTCCATGTAAGTTAAATTTCATTATGGGAAATGCTGTCAGAGTCAATTGTTAAATTAATTATGAAACTGGGTTCTTGGGATTTATTTATTTTTTGGTTACTTAAAGTGTGAATGTGGTTGATAGTTTTGTTTTGGGTGCGAGAGCGTTTTTACTGAACACACTAATTGCATGTCTCCATGGATAATCATTCATATTTTAATTACGATTCCTATGGGTAGGTTTTTGTTGTGAGAATTTATTAAGTTTTAAAGGACAAGTATCTATGTGATCATGTTCAAGCTTATGGTTACAGTTATTTATTAAAAATATTTTGAATTATGAAATTAAATACTAAATTAGAAAAAAACAAAAAAACTTTTGAAGTTGTCTTGTCCAATTTTCAGTATGATTAACCTTGCTATTTAATCCCCATTGTTATTTAAACAAGCTATTTTAACTCATTGAAGTATGAATTGCTTACACCGGAACTACTCTCAATTCAGTATATCACCCCTATGTAAGTGAATTGGTGTCTTTTGATAATTTTTTTGCATAAATTAACAAAAGAGTACATCGACAAAAATTTTCAACTTTAACAGATAGTTAAATTAGACTTTCTTAAAGGGAGATAAAATAAGGAATAAGGGTGTCTCAGGTTTTGTTAAAATTTTGCATCATGAAATTAGTGATGTCTTTGGGACTTAAAATAACAATACCACTTCTTGGTAGATATTTAAAAAATATCTTTTTTGAAAGGTAAAAATATTTGCATGCCCTATCACCAAAATCCGTGGATAACCATAGCATATCTTTCTTTATCAGGCACATATAATTTGTGCATAATTCAGCCAGTGATGGTGAACCTAATTTTAAAAATGACAGTATTAGTAGTTATTACATGATAATAGCATAAAGCTCTAAAAAAAATAATAAATAAATTTTTGAAAAAATCACTAGAATACCTTTGAATGTAGCTGTATATGCATGGGAAATGAGTATAAAGCAAAGTTTTGACTGTAAAATATTATATATATATAATAGCCATTATCTCTGTATAACACTTCCGGGCTGTACTCATCTTTCAGTTGAAGCCCTGAGTAAACAAGGTCTTCAATCGGTTAGGCTTAATTTCAATTTCAGATGTGGATCAGAATTTTTTCTTACCTAAAAACTAATATCTTCTCCATCAAATCACGTTTGTTCAGCCTATTTTTCTATAAAACATTCAGAACTAAAAAGAATTGGATGCTTTTAGCTGTATATTTAACAGTTTTTAAAAATCTGTTTACTTTTGCGATGAATTCTGAAAGTAAACAAACTTGAATGTGAATGAATCAAGTAGCTCAAGTATTCATATCGCGTAGTGAGCTGTAAAAAAACTGGATGGCAGTCTACTACTCCAATCGCACGAAAAACTAACTAAATAAAAAATAATGAAAGGGTTTGCTTTTACAAGGTGTGGATTAAATGCAATATTGTTAGATAATTCGGGATATTTTTTAACTTTCATATACTTTTTTCCATTATGACGTCATTATTTCTATTATGACGTCAAAATGACGGGTTGGATGGCAGTCTACTACTCCAATCGCATGAAAAACTAAATAAATAAAAAATAATGAAAGGGTTTGCTTTTACAAGGTGTGGATTAAATGCAATATTGTTAGATAATTCGGGATATTTTTTAATCTTCATCTACTTTTTCCATTATAACGTCATTATTAGTATTATGACGTCAAAATGACGGGTTACCTTCTAGTAAATGATATAAACAAGTTAAATAACATTTATGTTTTCATTCAGTTCAAAATCTTTTTATTATTTATTTTATTTTTATTTTTTATAAACCATATAATATTTGCTACAGTTAACTGCAGATAGTATCTGCTGTCTGATTTAATTACATTCATTGAGAATAAGTGTTTACAGTTCTTTATTTAACAAAACATTGTTTAAAAATCTTCTGCTATTATTTCTATAGATATGAAAGAGTCAGAAAAAGAATACCGATCAGGTAAAAGTTTACTTTAATTTTTTCTTCTGAGCATAATTTTATATTGCTGCTATCTATAGAATTTTTTTTCATTTCAAATTTATTGCTACAAATCTGTTTTTTTCCTTCTGCACTCTCTTGAAATTTAAATTCAGTTTTTTTCCATATTTTAGTTTATGTTTTAAGCAGTGTATAATTTAAATGTGATAATTAAATATTTCATTCAGTCTAAGGAAATAGATTCCGTTTGTATTAGTAGTAAAAATAGAGGTAGGTGCATATAATCATGATAAGTCACCTATTTTTTACATTGCATCTTTTTAATGACAACACAAGCAAGTACAATAAATGACAATATCGAAGAAACCAGAGAAGCTCTTTTTGTATTTCATATCAGAAATCTTAAAATCCATACTAATTAAAGGGATGGCATATGAATAGGTGACTAATTAATAGTTCATCAACAGACAAGAATTATTACGTGTGATTGTCACTACAAACAATTCTTAAATACCAGAATCATCAAATCACTTTGAATTTTAAGAAGTTGTATGTTCCTGTTTGCATTTACTGCAAGTTTCCTGTATGTCAGAAATTTTTCATTAAGTTTCTCAAAAACCATTATAATGCTATCAACTATTTTATTTTCATTTTCCTAGCATATGATATGAATAAATGCTCTCTTTTGTTAATGTCTTTATGAGATACTTTCCTGTGAGAATTGCTTTTATTGATCCTATCTAACTGCCCATTATACTATTCTTTTGAGAGTGATATGAAACTTTATGAGTATCCTGAATCATTTTTGTAGGTTCATCATCACTGGTATATTCAATTGATCTTTTCCATTACATTAAGTTGTGATTTAGCATCTGAAAAACCTAATCTAATTTCTGCAGTAGATTTGAAATTTTTTTTTTGAAAACTGTTTTTATCTACTATGATCACTCAAGTCTAATGGAACTTTTAATCTAAAAATACTGTCTTGAAAATCAGAATACTTATCAGAATTAAGTTTAGGGTCACTTTTTCCAGTTTGGTATTTTCATCTGCATGTTTATGTAATAAGCAACTTCCTTTTGACTTTTCTCTGCATTTTTTAATTGAGAGGCTTAATTTGACAGGGTTCTTGCAACATAAACATTTTTATTATAAGAACATGGTTTTAGAAAATGTTTTAATAGCAGAATACTCATCAGTTTGGGGTTGTTGCAGATAAAAAAGATAGATCACTCCAAATTTTCTGTTTGTGATTTTAACATTTTGTATTAAAAGAATCAATGTAATTAATTGATGATTTTGGTGAATTTTCATTTTTCAAACTATAAAAATATTTCTTGTGAATTAAATTAACTCTTCCATTTTCTCTTCTCTCTTTTTCTCTACAGTAGTTGGTTGCTTCTGAATGAAGTATTCAGCTACCTGGAATAACTGAATAATTCATATAAAATAAAATCCAACATTGTTTTGTGATTTTTCAATATTGTGGTTGCAAATCAAATATTAACGTTTTCTATATTGAGAATAAAATTACAATGTAAGAATTTTCCATATTTATCCCTTGTCTTGTCAGTAATTTATGGCATATCATTTTATCTCATCATTAAAAAGAGAAAAGTTTAGTTACGAGTAAATTTTGGTTTTATTATTTTGAAAACTATTGTATGCAGTGGGTAGAGCATTTATTTCTATTGTATAAAACCACTGCGACTCAGAAACATGTTTTGCTTTTAGCGTTTTTAGTGTTTTTGTGTTAACGTTTGTAAAATTTGTGCTTTTTTTTGCTTTTTTTTTTTTTTAACATTGATCAAGTTTTATTTAAGCAAATTGTAAGAATAATTTTAAAACTTGACAGTGGATACAATATGTATAATACTATGTATAATATACAATAAACAATATGGGTAAAACTGGATAAGATGGTCAGATTTGGTGAATTTTGGCGTGATTTCTTTTTTGCCAACAGCTTGATGCATTTTAGTACTTGCTGTAAAGAAATACACGCCAACAGCTTGGTGCATTTTAGGGTTTGCTGCAAATCAAAAACAAATATGTAAACAAACCTAGGAACAGCTGTGCCAAACTGTGAAATGTAAACATAAACATCAATGGCTACCAAGAAAGAATAAATAAGTTGGAAAACAAACTTCCCGCTGGCTTTATGAAACTCGTAGGTGCACACAGCATCTTCGCTTTGCTCATATACCCTTGCTCCACTTTGCTACGCTCTGTCACGCATCCGTCCAAAAATATTACAGAAAATCCACAGCCGCTGGCTTTGCTATGAACTGCTGGCTGTAGTGGTCAGTAAAACAAAGCTTATGCTGGCTGTACGAATTCGTTGGCATAAATGGCAATTCTCCATACAAAAACCTATTACACACCTGTTTCTCATAAAATCCAGCTTAAACAACAACCTCAATTCAGTCATGTCACTCATTTTCAAAACTACACTATAAAATACCCAAAACAACATTTAACTTCTAGCGGCCCATTTAGAGGCAACCGCCCGGCTATCAAAAACTGAAACGTATAAACACAATAGACATGTTACGAAATCTAACAACAAATACAATAAGAAGCTATTAAGCCTACATCGAGACACAACTCTATAAACCACCTTCATCTCCCCTAATCATTCATGCTCAACCAAGAACTTAATATTATTAGAAGCCATTGCACTCAATAAACGAACAGAGCACCAAAAAATACTCAGATAACATCAAATAATGCACAAAATTTAAACTTACCTTTATAATCCACCATTACACTTCACACACCACATTCAAAATTGTTCAACATAAGAATCTTCTAATTGGTCAAAATAAATCACCTGCCAAAATCACGTGATACATCCATCACGAAATAATCACATGATAAATACATCACAAATTTACAGGAGAAACAACGTTGGTGCTGTAATTGCCTCAGTTTGGCAACCAAAAAGTTTCGCCAAATTGGCGATAAATCTATCTGACTGTCTTATACAGTCTAGCCACAATGGGTATAATACTTTTAAATAATATGTATAATACATTTCTAATGTTGTTATGAAATGCTTTTGGCAGCTTGCAATCTTTAAAATATTTTCTTTATAAAATATTTTCTATGTTTCTTAGTAATTTTTCTCCATAAATGCGTGAGTTGAATTTTTTTAAAAATTTTATTATAAATAAGTTATATTAAATATTTTCCATGCCTTTTCATAAATATCATTTTCCCCTATCTTAAAAATTTTGTGACATTTGTAATTAAATAATTAAAATTGACTAAACTGAATATATTTTTAAATCTTGCATTTATTTTAGTATGTTTTGTATTGAGTTATATAGTATCTAATATTTTATTAAAAAAATTTTTTTTATTCCTTTCTAGTACTAGCTGAAATATTAAGTATTAAAGACACAAATGAAGGTGAACAATTATACTATGTCCATTACATTGACTGTAAGTTTACATTTTCTTTCTTTTTTTTTATACTGTGATTTTAATTTATGGTAAATAATAATTTTTTAAATACAATATTATTCAAATCCTCTATCTGAGATGCCAATGATTTTATAAATTCATGCGTCCAAGATACTCCCTATATTGAATATTTTGGGTCTCATGCTCTAAATTTTTGTGTCTTGTTTTCATATTTCCTCATTATTTAATATGTAATCCATAATTTAAAATTACAACGGAAGTGTTTAACCCTTGCTACTGAAAACTCATCAGATGTCAATCTTGTATAAGTTCCAGCAGATGTAAATCTACATAATTTTAAGAAATTTAAAGTTCCTTTCAATAAGGGGTAGTTACATTTTTGGCCCACCCCTGATTAAAAATAAATTTATATCTGCCCATTTGTGTGTATGTTTTACCACAATTTTTAGATATATGAGCAACAATTAATTTTGTTGGCTGCTTTGTATATTAATATTAAACTTCTTGCAGCTGCTCAAAAAGTTACTAATTCCCCTTGGTACCTTCATAATGCTAAAATTTATAAGAAGATTAGTCTTCCTATTATTAAAATCTTCAAAATTAAGCTGTAAACTTTCACAAAATAATGAACTTATTAAAAATCTAGCCAAATAGGACTCAGTTCTGCCAACAAGAAATGGCTGATACCATTCTTGCTTTTAACAATTAAATGTCTTTTCCTGTCTGTATTTTTTAAAACTATGAACCCCCCCCCCCCTCCAAACAATCAATATATATATATATATATATATATATATATATATATATATATATATATATATATAAAATACAATATAAGGCTTGTTATAATTTAAATCATTTGTGCTCAATTCTCAACATTTCCAATATTTTTTATGGCCTCTGATTCAAACACTTTTCATTGGTTGTAATACTGATGCTTCATCTTGTTTCATGCATATAATAGATACATAGAAATGTATAATATGAAGCAATTTAGTGAGCTGTTTTATTTTATTGTCTGTATGTTGAATAAAATTTATTTATTCTTTATATATATCACAGTAGTTATAATTTTATTCTTAAACTGTTTTAAATATCTTAATTTTAGTCAACAAGCGACTGGATGAATGGGTTGGAAAAGATCGCCTTGATCTAACAAAAGTACAACTACCAAAAAAAGAGGTCAAAACCCCTCTGAAAGAAATAAAGAATGGTTCCCGTCCTTGTTCTCCGGAGAGAGAAATTGTTGTAAACACTGTATGGAGTAATCTTTGACCCCTTATCCTTCATTAGTCAAAACTTGTATTTTTAATTTCGCAAAATGTCTCTCTTCATATTTTCACGATATTTGTTATTTTCAGGTAAAAGAAGAACCCATTCATTTATTACAGGTAGATTTTTAATATTTTTTAATTTACTTTTTTGTATTTATGTTTGATGTTTGCAATTTCGTTTGGTTTTGGTTTCTGCAATTTAGACTTTTTTTAAAAATTTAGGTTGATAAAGAGCATGCATTTTTGTTATTGTGATGAGAATGTCTTAATTGAAATAAACTAGAAATGGAAACATCCACCTCTGTACTTTGTAGATGCATATCAAGCTTTTGTTCATGCTGGGTTTAAATTTTCAGAAAGAGGGATAGAGGTACAGTGGAGTCCCGATAATCCGAAATCATTGGGACCAGAGCTTTTTCAGATTAACAAATTTTTAGGATTAAGCGAAATCATTCTTAGCTTGAATTACATAATAACATGTGATTAGATAAATATTACATATTGCGTGTGATTACACGGTTTATTTTATATGGTCTGTCTAAACTACAGGGTGGCTAATAAATACTGTAACACTCCAAAAAATAAGAGTTAATTTTAATCGTTTGAAAAAACAATTTATCTATCTATTTGTATGATTGGCAACTTTTTGTAAACGCAGACGATTTTTGTTTAAAGTAAAACATGTAGAATATTTTTAAAGATGGAAGCCAAAAGGTTAATGCTTAAACAGATTTTTGATCGCGGATTTTCTGCAGGTAAAATATTTAAGCAATTAAAATGCCTTGGTTTTAATAGGACGTTTATATATAGGACTATAAATCGATTATTAGATACCAATAGCTGTAAAGATCGACCAAGGTCCGGTCGTCCACGCACTGTTCGTACAAAAGAACGTATCAAAAGAATTCGTGAAAAGATACGAAGAAATCCACAACGTTCTGGAAATAAAATGGCTGCAGAAGAGAACATCAGTCGCAGAACTATGCAACTTATCATAAATGAAGACCTGGGTTTTCGCCCTTATCGCAAAAGAAAAGTTCAAGGTTTGACTACTGCACAAATAGTAAAAAGGTTACAAAGATGTAAGAAATTGCTGAACCGGCACGGTAGCAAAAGTGTTGAAAAAATAATTTTCTCTGATGAGAAGCTGTTTTGTACAGAACGAAGTTATAATGCTAAACATGATGTTGTATATTCAGCAACCTTCGAGGATATACCTGAAAATCTTCGAACTGTTAAATGCTTTCAGAACAAGAATTCTGCTATGGTTTGGGCTGCAGTGTCACACAATGGAAAACTGCCTCTGAAATTCATCGATAAAGGGGTAAAAATCAATGCTGAATATTACAAACAGGAAGTATTGGCTACACGTTTATTACCACATGCTAACAGATTGTATCCCAAAAAGAATTGGATATTTCAGCAAGATTCTGCACCGTCCCACCGATCCAAAACAACACAGGAATGGCTAAATGCCAATTGCCCGAAGTTTATCAAGCAAGAAGATTGGCCACCTTCTTCACCAGATCTAAATCCTTTAGACTATTGCATTTGGGGGATTTTAGAGTCTAAAGTAAATGCTAAGCAGCACAGAAGTTTGGACTCCCTCAAGGCTTCCATACGGAGTGAATGGGACAAATTACCTCATAAAATGATTCGTGCCGCAATAGGACAGTGGCGTAAGAGATTATCTTTAGTAATCGATAAAGATGGCGGTCGATTCGAGTAAAATTATTTCATGGTAAACTTTCATGTATAATGTTCATAATAATGTTGTATTTTCCATTTTCTATTTCATCTGTGTGTAATTAAATGATTCGATATTTGTCACAGTATTTATTAGCCACCCTGTATTTTATAAGGTATGTCTGTACTGTAAGAACAGTAGAGTGTAAGTTGTTCTAACAATACGACACAGTGCTTGACAGTTGGATTTTAGTTGATCAACAGATAGTTGAAATGGTTTTAAAAGAACTTGTCAACGTCTCAGACGAGAGTGAAGGTGAAACAGACGGTGACAGCGAGTAGAGGGTATCCCACTCAGATGCCATGGCTACATTTGATGTAGCGTTATGCTACGTATAGCAACACTCCGCCACGACCCATGCAGACACCATTCTTCTGGTGTGTTGACGTAATTTGGCGTTAAGGGAGAAGTATTCTTCCCCTCGATGAAAATATTTAACAGATTTTTTTCAAACCAATGAAGTTTAGTAATAATTAGTTCAGTACGTTATCAAACTTTGAATTTTCTTGTAATTTTTAGAAATATACTTTATATTAATTAGTATCACTATGATTTTGATGTAACCTTAGTTCATTTTGACTTTTGGTTTCGGATTACTGAAGTTTGGATTATCGAGACTCCACTGTAGTTTAATAAATGGACATTCATGTAATGGTATAAGTATCTGCTTTGTATGGCATCATAAATAATTTACTTTCTGCTGCTTATTAAAATAGGATGAATTACGCACTATCCTTCCTCTTATTAGTATTTTTTAGAAGACCTAATTATCTGTCTGAAACATGTTAATAAAAAGAATATAACATTTGGGAAGCAGAAATTATAGCATCAAAACCAGGGAATAAAACTTTTTTTTTTTTTTTAATGTTTCTTGCTAACTGTAATCAACCTTGTTAACGCAAATTATTTGCTTTTAACATGTACCATGTTCTACAGGTTTTCTCAGGTTTTGACATCACTATTATTAACTTCATAAAATACCTTGCAATATGTCAGGGATATAATCCTTGACGTATTGATAAGGCTCTATTGATAAGGGATTATTGATAAGGCTCTTTTTTTTAGTTTAGTAAACTTTAACTGATGTCTTAGACGTAAAATAATTCCCTCCATAATATGAGGCGGTGAAAGGCAAAGTGGTGTAAGTCAAAAGAGT
This sequence comes from Dolomedes plantarius, assembly GCA_907164885.2. NCBI lineage: Eukaryota > Metazoa > Arthropoda > Arachnida > Araneae > Dolomedidae > Dolomedes > Dolomedes plantarius. Next base: position 102,995,591 of record OU015502.1, read on the forward strand.
TTTACTGCAAAAACTACAAAAAATTCCACTAGAAATTGAACAAATTATAATTTATAACAATTATCATAATATTGCAAATAATGACTATTTACAATTCCACTGTAAATTCCCCTCGATGAAAATATTTAATTATATGGTCTGTCTAAACTATTTTATAAGGTATGTCTGTACTGTAAGAACAGTAGAGTGTAAGTTGTTCTAACAATACGACACAGTGCTTGACAGTTGGATTTTAGTTGATCAACAGATAGTTGAAATGGTTTTAAAAGAACTTGTCAACGTCTCAGACGAGAGTGAAGGTGAAACAGACGGTGACAGCGAGTAGAGGGTATCCCACTCAGATGCCATGGCTACATTTGATGTAGCGTTATGCTACGTATAGCAACACTCCGCCACGACCCATGCAGACACCATTCTTCTGGTGTGTTGACGTAATTTGGCGTTAAGGGAGAAGTATTCTTCCCCTCGATGAAAATATTTAACAGATTTTTTTCAAACCAATGAAGTTTAGTAATAATTAGTTCAGTACGTTATCAAACTTTGAATTTTCTTGTAATTTTTAGAAATATACTTTATATTAATTAGTATCACTATGATTTTGATGTAACCTTAGTTCATTTTGACTTTTGGTTTCGGATTACTGAAGTTTGGATTATCGAGACTCCACTGTAGTTTAATAAATGGACATTCATGTAATGGTATAAGTATCTGCTTTGTATGGCATCATAAATAATTTACTTTCTGCTGCTTATTAAAATAGGATGAATTACGCACTATCCTTCCTCTTATTAGTATTTTTTAGAAGACCTAATTATCTGTCTGAAACATGTTAATAAAAAGAATATAACATTTGGGAAGCAGAAATTATAGCATCAAAACCAGGGAATAAAACTTTTTTTTTTTTTTTAATGTTTCTTGCTAACTGTAATCAACCTTGTTAACGCAAATTATTTGCTTTTAACATGTACCATGTTCTACAGGTTTTCTCAGGTTTTGACATCACTATTATTAACTTCATAAAATACCTTGCAATATGTCAGGGATATAATCCTTGACGTATTGATAAGGCTCTATTGATAAGGGATTATTGATAAGGCTCTTTTTTTTAGTTTAGTAAACTTTAACTGATGTCTTAGACGTAAAATAATTCCCTCCATAATATGAGGCGGTGAAAGGCAAAGTGGTGTAAGTCAAAAGAGTTTTACTGCAAAAACTACAAAAAATTCCACTAGAAATTGAACAAATTATAATTTATAACAATTATCATAATATTGCAAATAATGACTATTTACAATTCCACTGTAAATTCCCCTCGATGAAAATATTTAATTATATGGTCTGTCTAAACTATTTTATAAGGTATGTCTGTACTGTAAGAACAGTAGAGTGTAAGTTGTTCTAACAATACGACACAGTGCTTGACAGTTGGATTTTAGTTGATCAACAGATAGTTGAAATGGTTTTAAAAGAACTTGTCAACGTCTCAGACGAGAGTGAAGGTGAAACAGACGGTGACAGCGAGTAGAGGGTATCCCACTCAGATGCCATGGCTACATTTGATGTAGCGTTATGCTACGTATAGCAACACTCCGCCACGACCCATGCAGACACCATTCTTCTGGTGTGTTGACGTAATTTGGCGTTAAGGGAGAAGTATTCTTCCCCTCGATGAAAATATTTAACAGATTTTTTTCAAACCAATGAAGTTTAGTAATAATTAGTTCAGTACGTTATCAAACTTTGAATTTTCTTGTAATTTTTAGAAATATACTTTATATTAATTAGTATCACTATGATTTTGATGTAACCTTAGTTCATTTTGACTTTTGGTTTCGGATTACTGAAGTTTGGATTATCGAGACTCCACTGTAGTTTAATAAATGGACATTCATGTAATGGTATAAGTATCTGCTTTGTATGGCATCATAAATAATTTACTTTCTGCTGCTTATTAAAATAGGATGAATTACGCACTATCCTTCCTCTTATTAGTATTTTTTAGAAGACCTAATTATCTGTCTGAAACATGTTAATAAAAAGAATATAACATTTGGGAAGCAGAAATTATAGCATCAAAACCAGGGAATAAAACTTTTTTTTTTTTTTTAATGTTTCTTGCTAACTGTAATCAACCTTGTTAACGCAAATTATTTGCTTTTAACATGTACCATGTTCTACAGGTTTTCTCAGGTTTTGACATCACTATTATTAACTTCATAAAATACCTTGCAATATGTCAGGGATATAATCCTTGACGTATTGATAAGGCTCTATTGATAAGGGATTATTGATAAGGCTCTTTTTTTTAGTTTAGTAAACTTTAACTGATGTCTTAGACGTAAAATAATTCCCTCCATAATATGAGGCGGTGAAAGGCAAAGTGGTGTAAGTCAAAAGAGTTTTACTGCAAAAACTACAAAAAATTCCACTAGAAATTGAACAAATTATAATTTATAACAATTATCATAATATTGCAAATAATGACTATTTACAATTCCACTGTAAATTGAACATGGAGATTATATTTTTGCCCTCAAATGAAAAAAGTTGAAAATGTGACTTACACCACTTTGCCTTTCACCGCCTCATATGATTGTGTTGTTGATTTTCTCCTTTTTCTGTTATAAAAAAATTCAAACTTAGTTAGAAGGTTGCTCTCAACCTAATCTTTACTCTTTTAAGGATCCTATTCCTCTTGTTAATTGCTGTTTTCTCTATTTTATCCCTTGTGATTATAGCTGTGGCTGCATTGGCCACAGCTATGAAGCACAGAGTGAAGAGCACTTGAGAGGCTCTTGAATTTCAGTTCAAAGTGCATTAACAGCCATGTTTTTATAACAAAAATTTCCAATCAATCTTTTGCCTCCCATTCCTTTGATTCTGGCTGTAAGTTTAGTTTTTTAGAAGCATGTATCCCCTGTTTTCCTTCTTCAATTTTGTAGCAGGACTGGACTGAATTTTTTTTAATAACTTAATTGATTCTTTGGTTTATGGCAACTGTTCTGCATACATTCCTTTAACTGGGAATGCTAATTTGTTCTAATGTACTAATTTTTTCATTTTTTTTTAAAGATATATTTTCCGTTCTTAATTTAATTACAGTGGTGCCTTCTGAGTTTAATTTGTTTTGTGAGAGCTTGTAACTCGAATTACTTGTATGTCAAATCAATTTTCCCCATCAAAATGAATAGAAATGCCATTAATCTGTTCTGGGCCCCTTCAAAACACTGCAGTTTTTTTGTTACATGTATTTAAATAAGAAAAATGTACTTAATAACGGATATTGTATAAAAACACAATACAATAGGATGTTCTGTGCAGTAAACTGGTTTTATTAAGTATAGTGCACAACATTTACCTTGAGGATCAGACGACTTGAAGATGCTGCTGGTAGTGGAGGAGAAAGGCTGAACTGAATAATTGAATCTTATTCGTTGATTTATGCCCTTTTTGCCATGGTTTCCTCACTTTCATCTATAGGGGCTTTCGATAAAATCTTGTCCAATGAAGTCTTTTTCGTCACCCCTTATAGAATATTTTTGAAGTGAGAGGCTGGAAGCTGTTAGATTTTGGAGTGTGAACACTCAAATGTTGGCAAAGCAAGCTGCCCTGTGGGATAATTGTTGAGGGTTAATCTTTTGGTTTCAGACTAGAAAGAAGTCTTAGAATATTATTATAATAATTGTACATAAAGATTGTAAATATTATATTTTTCTCGTGTACTCATTTGACGAGAACGGCATTCGCTGTGTAAACTAGCGGTGAGGTACCTGAAGCTGGCTTGTAACTCGAATTTAAGTTGCAACTCACAGCAAAAAATCGACCGAGAAATAGCTTGTATCTCAAAAAACATGTAAGTCAAGGTACCACTGTGTTTTATTACTGTTTTTTTCACCTCTTTTATTTTGCTTTTTGGTTATCACATCCCAGTTGTCGCAGTTTTTTTTCTGTTGTGGGAAAGGCAGTGTTTAAATTTCAAAGGAGATGATAATGAGTCTTGTAGTTGTTTCATATTTCAAAATATTGTTATGAAAGTAAAATATGTAGTGCATCATTTGACATTTGTTAGCTTACTAGAAAGAAATTTAGTACTATCTACTTTATTGAAGTAAGATTATTGAAGTACAGATGGAAAATAGGTTATTTTCAAATCAAAGTCAATAGTTTCATATGCATATAAATGTTATAAGCTACAGAAAAATTGTATAAATTATTAAAAATGTTTTTTTTTTTTTTTTTTGCTTGATAGTGTCTGAATATACATCTCTTCAAAATATTTTTAAATTGTATTTTCTTAGTAAATTTTACACCTTGTGGTTTTTAAATATCATTGATATTTAAAAATTCTGTTGAGAGATGTTTCATTTTCTCTAAAATTACTCATTTTAGTCAGAAAAATAGTTCTAATAAAATTGTTTATTGATTTCATAAGTGAAATCTTGGAAGTTTGTGGGTTAAATAATTTCTTATATATTCAGCCATTATTCATTGTACAATATATAGTTCTTATATTGTTTTAGCATGTAATGTATGAATCATGAAAGCTATCTTTTTCATTTCTGTAGAATGGAAATGTACCTCAACAAAAGAAATCTACAGCTGGTAGGAAGCGAAAGTTCCCTTCTGCTACTGAAGAGCTTATTAGTACAAGTGTATGTATTTCTTAGTAAAATTTTACTGTATCAGATTTTCAGTTTCTCTTTTATGTGCTGAATAAAAGGGAAAAAACACATTTGTAGGCAATTAAATGCTTTGTAAAACTAATCGAGAAAAATTTACATGTTGAGAATTAATTATCCAAATGCTTGGGACTAGAGCTGTTTTTTGATGTTGTACTTTTATTGGTTTTTATAACATTTGTATGTGTCATAATGCATCATGGAAGCAAGACTAAAGTTTAAATTCAAAATCCATTTTTTGTAGCATTTACATTTGCTTATACAGATATGTAAAAATAATTTATATTTCGTAGAATTTTTTGCATTAAACAAAGTTTGTGTCCTGAACCATTAAAATGAAAAAACATTGCAATTTCCTGTTAAGGTATTGTAATACAGGTAACCCTCCTATAACACGGTAGATAGGTTCCTAGAAAATGCCATGTTGTGTGAAACCGTGTTATATGAGACCCAGAAATAGTTCAAAAAAGGGGATTATGTTCTGAAAACTTATTAAAAACAAACATATTAATTCCATATAAGCAACTTAATTTTTATTAAAAACATAAATGTATGTATAAAACAAAACAAAAGAAACAAAAAAATATTATTTTCATTTAATGCGACCTTTATTTAATAAATTTCTTCCTCATCACTGCTCAGTATAATCATACGAGAACATTTTTTTGATTGAATGGTAACACCTTCACTTTCACAACCTTTTTCTTCATTTAGATTTTTTGCACCTTCTATCCTCTTTAAAAAATCTGTAATTTTGGTTTATTTGCTGGTTCTTACAAGGTCATTGTAGATTTACGGTATGGAGATAGACAATTTTGCAGCTCCCTTTTGAATTTTCAGCTTCTTTCAGTGGAAGGGTCTCTGCATTCAGGAAAAATGATTCAAGATTTTCAGCTAAGCTTAGGCCCTCTTGTAATTTTATAGAGTTATAAATAAATTATAATTTGTTTATAAATTTTCATGTAATGCCACCATAGTTAATTATTCCTCCCTGTCAATATTTTAAGGTAAGTTAGTTTTTAAATGTGTTAAACAAAAATCATGTTATCTAGGCTATAGAAGTACAGTGTTGTACAAAGGTTTTCGCAATTTCTTTATCATGTTAAAGCAAAACTGTGTTACAGGTTACAGTGTTATTGGAGGGTTCCCACAATTTATCCTATCGTGTTAGATCAAAACCGTGTTGTATGAAGCCGTGCAGTAGGAGGGCTACCTCTACCTGTAAAAAACATGATGCTACTTTTTTGCCCTTATTCATTTTCTGGTACTTTCTTTGGGAAGTTCTTAGAAAAGAGCATTGAAAATTGATTAATTTACAAAACACTCTTTGAATAACTCTATCTCATGTAACTGTAAAAAAAAAAGTGCATAATGAGAAGAAATATTAGTATACATCTAGGCTGTGCAAAAAATTTATTCTAGGTCAAATGTTTTATTAATTATTCAGCTAAAAATAATTTGGCATTAACATAATATAAAAATTTTAAGAAATGCTCAAATTTTGCATGTCATTTTTGTAAATATTAGAAGCTGTAATCCTCTAACATTTTTATGTTTTTTTTTTTTTTAATTTTTTATTCATGAAAAGAAAGAATCCATCTAAGCATATGAGATATAATATTCATGCAAAATTATATCTTTTCCAGGTTATTATATTTGAATGTTGTCTATGCAATAAATTAAAACATATTTTAAAGATCTTTTTAAATGATTTGATAACTCAATAAATGGTATAAAGTTACAAACCCTTTAAGAAAAATTCCTTTTCGTAAAGTTCCAGACTAGTAGAAAAATTACATGATTACATTTATTTCTGTTACATGATCCTGGATGTATTAAACTTATGAGTTCTTGACATAAGTGATCATCTATTTTTCAGGATTCTAAAGATGCTCCTAGTCCGAGAACGACAGGCAGTTTAGTTGCTCATCATGACGACCTAGTTACACGTATGAAAAATATTGAAATGATAGAATTAGGTGGTCATATGATTAGGCCATGGTACTTTTCTCCGTATCCTCAAGTAAGTAAAGTAATTTTTTGTTGCCCTTGAGAGACTTAATGTTTTCAAATATTTTTCAATTCTTAGGCTTCTTCCAATTAATTTTTAAATTATGTATTTATTTTTTGAATGAGGTATAGATCTTAACTTGATCAGAAATATTAGGATTCCAAGCCCAAACTTTTCCTTTAATTTTAACGTTGTTGTACCTAATGTTTAGTAAAATTTTTGAACATGTTATTTGATAACAGTGGTTCATGAGCATTACTAATTTGAAAAGTTCAAGTAACTTGTGTGTGATCCTTGAACAGATGAGTTGTTTAAAATAAATTGTTGGATTATGTGTAAAAAATTTGATAAAAAATAATTTGTGTTAATCTAAAATAGTTCAAGGATATTACAAACATTGAAATTATCAAGATATAGTATTTAATAGATGACTTTGAAATTGATTAATGTCCATCTGTTAACATGTTAAATCAATGTTAAATTTTTTTATATTCATTAATTAAATTAATATTTACTTTAAACTGATATCATTGTGAATATTTATCTCCTTTAATGTCATTAATAGAATGTTTTATTAATAGAATGTCATTAATAGAATGTAAATAAATAAATTAAAAAAATAATTACTTTATAAATTAAATTATTACTATTGATGTCTTTTTCTAAAATGTTTTGACATTGAAAGAAAAACTCAAATCTATTTTGATAACATTTCACTTGTAAAAATAGATCCTAAAAACTGCTTTTGCATTTTTGAATAATAAAAGTTCATTTTTGTCAATTGCTAAATTAGTTTACCCGAAACATATCAAATTATTCTTCTGAGGATAAATTTTCATATTATCTATTGTGTACTTTCTCTAATGAAATATTTTTCAACCAGAATAACTATTTTACACTATCTGGCCAAAAGTATCCTTATGCCCAGTGGTACGGACTCAGAGAGTCCTGATTCATATATTATATGATGTTGGTCCTCCTTTTGCATCAGTGACAGCCTGCACACATCTGGGGAGACTTTCCACCAGTTTTTGATAGGTGTCCATAGGAATTGGCTTCCAGGCGTCCATCACAGCTGAAGTGAGTGCTGGCAGTGAGGATGGTCGATTTGGCTGGCTACATAATCCGCGTTCTAATTCGTCCCAAATGTGTTTAGTGGGATTTAGATCGGGGTTGTGAGAAGGCCAGTCCAGTTTTTGAACACCCATTTCGTCAAACCATGCCTGTGCAAGTCTCGATGTGTGAATGGAGCAGTTATCCTGCTGGAAGAGAAATGGGCCAGGCCTTCCCCGAAATATTGCTATAGAGTTGGGAGAGCAGCATTATACAGAATGTCCACATACATCTCAGAGTTCAAGTTTCCAACCATAGGAACTAAGGAACCCAGGCCAAACCATGAAAAACACCCCCACACCATGATGCTGCCACCATCAAACTTAAAAGTCGGCACAATGCAGTCACGTAAGAAGCACTCGCCGGGTATCCGCCAAACCCAGATGTGTCCATCGGACTACCAGATTGTAAAGCGAGATTCATCACTCCAAAGAACATTTTTCGACATGTCCACAGTCCAATGACGGTGAGCTTTACACTATTGCAAATGACTCTTCACATTCTGGGGAGTGATGTTTGGCTTGTGAGCGGATGAACGTCCATGGAATCCCAGATTTTTTAACTCTCAACGAACAGTTTTGCTGCTAGCACTAAGACCTGATGAACTTTGGAACTCCTGAGTGATTTCAATCAACGAGGACTTGCGATTTTGTTTTATTACCCTTTTCAGAGTTCTATGGCTGCGCTCACTAATTTTTTTTCGGCCTGCCACTTCATTTTTCTGCAGTTTCACTGCCTTGACGTTTCCATTTCACAATTGCATCACTCACAGTGGATTTTGGTTTCTGTAGAATGTCCAAACTTTCACGAACTGATTTCCCACAAAGGTGGCATCCCATTATAATGCCAGGATCAAAATCACTAAGCTCCTTTGACTTATACATTGTCTCAAAACTGCATAAATATGACCTGACAAACCACTACCAACACTTTTATAGCTTTCGGTTACGCATCAAATTACGTCACCTTCCAGAGGGGGGTGTCCAAATACTTTTGGCCAGATATTGTAGAATGACATATAATATATAAGGGCAGAGCTATGTTGTCATTTTAACTTATATTTGAATCAGTAATGTGTTTTGCAACATAGGTATCAAAGTTTAGAAGCAAGGCTCCATAATTCTTAATTTTTTCCTGTGTTAACTTATCTTTGGAAATAAATTGTTAAAATAGCTTAAACATCATGAATCATGCTTTTAAAACCAAATAAGTGTAGCATTTTTTAACTGTCAGAATTTACCAGGAAAGAAGTTGGATTAACAAGAAATTAAGTTGAATTTTCTAGAAAAATTAATTTCCTAACATTTTACTGATTTTAATATATATATATACATAGTTAAAATTATACTCAATTATTCTACCAAGAAGCATGCAGTTATAAAAAGGTCAAAAGGTGTTTTATTGTTCTGTTTTTATTAACAATGTATTTAGAAGTTTTTAATTTTATTGAAGCATTTTGAAAAGAAACTTCATTTAAAATAATTTTTTTTTTATATAATATTTCCTTTAGTTGAAAGTAATCAATTATTCTTATGAATACTCTGAAATTTTTCACAATTATATAATGAGAAAAGAAAATAGGCATGTATTTTTGCACTCAACTATTTTAGACTTGTTTACATTTGGAATATGGAAGATAGCAAAATGTTTTATGACAAGTTGTATAAAATCTTGCAAAAAAAGGATTTTTTTCCTCTCTTCCAATATTTCATATTCTTTAATATCTGATTGATGGTTAGTTAGCTTTAAAAGAGTTAGAAATTTTTCTTTATGTTAGCTTACAAAATTAAATATGCATTCAATCTCTCATAGGTAAATGTTAAATCTTGATTTGACAGATGAGATATGCACCTAATTCTGTTTTTGCACGAACCTTTTTTACACGAATTCAAAAAAATATTTTATTCTCTTTTTACACGAGTCATTTTGATTTAACACAAGTGGCTCAATCCAATTTCTCAAATTTTTTTTCTTAAATTCTAAGAAAACAAAATTTTATTTGTGTCGTATTATTTTTAGCGACAGTGTATCCAGTTCTATTTTGATTCAATAATTCAGTCCGCAAAAACATTTTCTTCTTTTATTGTATCAAAAGTAGAGAAAATGAAAGAAAATGATCCTGTTCTAAATGCAGATTTAATAAAAGAAGGTCTGGAACTGGCCAAAAATTTGGGTAATCATTTTTCGTTAGACATGACCCTTATGAGGAACACACTGGGAAGTTTCAACGTGAACTGAAGTTATTGACAGCCTCATACAGATAATTGTATAACGGTCTAACCAAAACATGAACACAATGGTTAATAACTGAATTCGTTCATAAAACTGGTGTATCATCAGCACCAGAGGAGACTCGGGCTGATTTTGCTCAAGAGATCACAGAAAGAATTTCATTAATGAGGAAGAAGATGATGTCCTCAACATTTCTAGTGATAGCAGTGATATTCCAGTCGTATGCAAACGTATGTGCTGTTTATTGTCAGAGATGGAGAATGAATTAAAAAAAAAATTTGTCTAAAACAGTTTTTTTTTTTTTGAAGAATTTTTTAACGTAGGATTAGGTTTCTCAGTAAGGGTCCTTCGGAGAGAAAAAAATTTGTCCTGTGTCGTGAGTTATAATTTAGGCAGAGCACCAAATCCAGTAGCAGTAAACAGTTAAACAGAAAAGTACGAAAATGTGTCCAAAAAAAAAAAAAGATAAGCAAATGAAGTAATTCTACGGTAATAACCCGCGGTAATTTTGTTAGAGGAGACTACCTGAAATATTTTTTCAATTTCATTACATACTATTGCATGTGTATTTTGTGGAAATAAAATAATAAGTTTGAAACGAATATTTTCATACGTTTTTTTTTAATTATTTTTTCTTGATTTTTTAGACCTGGAACCAATTTTTTTTTCTCCCATACATACAGTGTCTTCTTTTGCATGTATTCTTCAGTAACGTATCTATTGTGTAAAAACAGAATTAGGTGTATAATAAAGTTTTTGAAATCTTATTTTATAATATTACAAAATGAACTTGTAGGTATCTATTGTTATTTTTTCCTTATGGTTAGAGGTTATAAACTTATGTACGTTTTGAAATTTGCATTATTAATGTGCAACAAATTCTATTTTCTGTAGGAACTTGTAAGCCTGCCATGTATTTATTTATGTGAATTCTGCTTAAAGTATATGAAATCTAGGAATTGTTTAAAAAGACACACAGTAAGTAATTGCATAGCATTCTTTTTTCAGAGAAATTCAATGTTTTTGTTTATAATTTTTTTTTAACTTATAGAATGTGATTTATGTTGAAGATATGTATCTAAGATTTTACTCCTGTGCTAACAATCTGATATATATATATATATATATATATATATACACACAGTGGTACCTCAACTTAAAAGTTTAATTCGTTCCATGATGGAGCTCGTAACTCGAAATACTCGTATCTCGAATCAATTTTCCCCATTGAAATGAATGGAAATGCCATTAATTCATTCTGGACTCCTCCAAAACACCGCAATTTTTTGTTTTAAATAAGAAAATGTTTTTAAATAAGAAGAATGTGCTTATAAACGAAGAACATTGTATAAAGACTCAATATAATGGAATGTACTGCAATAAATTTGTTTTATTAAGTGTAATGTACATCATTTACCTTGGAGATCAGACTTGAAGATGCTGATGGAAGAGGAGGAGAAAAGCTGAACTGAAAAATTAAATCTTATTCCTTGATTTTTGACCTTTTCGCCCCGCTTTCTTCACTTTTGCTTTTATTACCAGCTACTCTCTTAAAGTGAACGAGTGAGACACGGAAGCTGGGCGATTGTTGCATCGTTCACTGTGGCTGTAGTGTTCAGATTCTTCTTTCTGAGATTCCGAGGAACGTTTTCTCAAAATCCGTAAAAGGGGGAGAGCTTGCGATCCTAGGACCAAGGTCATCCCATCCCCTAGACCCCATGGAGAGTTCCAGTGCGGGGGAGGGAATTGAAGCTATCTCTCTGCGAGAGAGTTTGGGCGCTGTTCAGTTTTAGAGGGCGACTCAAGTTTGGGCAGAGCAAGCTGCCCCGAGTGGTAATTGTTGAGTGTTAATCTCTCGGTTTAAAACTGGAAATTAGTCTCAGAATAATATGTATACAATTGTATAATAATTGTACATAAAGGTTATAAATACTATATGCTTCTTGTGTTATTATAGTTGTGTTATTTGATGAGCACGTAATATGGCATTTGTTGCTCAAACTAGCGGTGGGATATCTGAAGTTTGCTTGTAACCCAAATTTAGTTCGTAACTCAAAGCAAAAAATCTACCGAGAGAATGCTCGTATCTCGAAAAACTTGTAAGTCGAGGTACCACTGTATATATAATCTGTGGCTTGGTACAAGAAGTGCCTAAGTCAGTTTTTTCCAAGATGACTTTGTTTGCTTATGTCTGTTTAAAAAAATATTATTTTCAATATAAGAAGTACCCAAGTTTGTTCAATGATTTAGAAAACACTTTTAAAGCATCGGACAAACTTGGGTACTTCTTATATTGAAAATATTTTTTTTAAAGAGACATAAGCAAACAAAGTCATCTTGGAAGAAACTGACTTAGGCACTTCTTGTACCAAGCCACAGATATTATTATATTTACTATTTCCTTAAACATAAAATTTGAAATGCTAATCAAATACAGGTCTATATTTATGTGGAAAAAAATTGATTTCATCTCATAAATTCTTGTATAATAAATTTAGTCTAAAGACTGAAGTTTAGAGAATACTAATGTCAAAACTCCCAGTTGTGTTTACAAATGTAAATTAAATTGTTAATTAATACATTATAACAAGATTTTTTTTTTTTTTAAATAAGGGTTCTGCTTTTACAAAAATAGTTTCAGACAGGTAAACTAATTTTAGAATTCTTTTGAAAATCATTTAGCTTGTGATAGATGGTATATGTTGTAATACTAGCTAGAACATATTTTTAGTTATTTATCCACAATATTTTGACTCTGCTATTAGTTCTTTGAAATATCAGATTTATTTCAATATCACACTTGGAGACAATTTCTATCATTTTAGTCAATTTATAATATAGTGCCAGCTTAAAAACCATTAAAAAGCACTGCATAAAATCAATCTTTTTTATTTTTATGCAGTTTAAAATGCATTACAGTGGAATCTCGATCAATTATTCCTCAAATCGTTTTCCCGTATGTGTCATTTATTTCACCCAGTCCTGACGATCATATTGCTTTGTTATATTCCCGCATCTATGGTTTTCCCACATTTATCGTTCAGTTCAATTGGTCCCTTGAAAAATGATAGATCAAGATTCCACTGTAAATAGGAATTTTTTTCCTTTTGAAAATTTTCGTGTGTGTTTATTCATGTCTATATTGCCTATTAGAATGCTTAAAAACTGCTAATACTGTATAATTTATCTCATAATAATTTCACAAAATAGTGAATTAAGGTATTACTTTAAAGTAAAAAAACTTTTTTTGTTTTTTAAAGCAAAAATGCAATCTTCGGCATCCCCCAGGGAATGAAATATATCGAAAAAATTCTATATCTTTTTTTGAAATTGATGGTAGGAAAAACAAGGTAAGTATGTCATTAGCTTTATATCTTCTTAATATTTGTTACAGTAATATACATTTCATATTATTATACATGTGAATGAATTTCTTTCAGGTTTATGCTCAGAATCTTTGCCTATTAGCTAAGTGCTTCCTTGACCACAAAACCCTGTACTATGACACTGACCCTTTCCTATTTTATGTAATGACAGAAGTGGACAATAGTGGTTTCCACATAGTGGGTTACTTTTCTAAGGTCAGTTTCAGTAATCTAATGCAGGTTTATTTGACTGTATCTATATCCTGAGAATTTTCATCTTTTCTAATGTCATTGATATCTAAATATGTAATTTTGAAAAGTGCCTAATGTAAGTGATTTTTTATCTGGAATAATAATTTTTCTGAAGTGGGTAATTTCCATAACTTCAGGAAAAAGAATCAACAGAAGATTACAATGTTGCTTGCATATTAACACTTCCGCCGTATCAGAGAAAAGGATATGGAAAAATGCTTATTGAATTCAGTAAGTATTCTTAACTTTTTTGAATATCTTAATTGATAAATTAACTCTATAGATCAGGGTTTCCCAAACTTATTTGGCCTACCGCCCCATTTTCAGAAAAAATTACTCGGTGCCTCTCTGGAAATTTATTTTCTTAAGTGAACAAACAGAAATGCTGTGACACATTTGTGTCTATTTATGTACAGTGGAGTTCTGATAATCTGAACTTCAGTAATCGGAAAGTCCACTTAATCTGAAACCAAAAGTCAAAAAGAACTAAGGTTACAATAAAACAACAGTGATAGTCAGTAATATAAAATATATTTCTGAAAAGTACCAGAAAAGTCAAAGTTAGACAATGTACTGAACTAATTATTTCTGAACTACATTGGTTTGAAAAAATCTATTAAATTTTTTTTGTTGGAAGAGAAGAATACCTCTCCCTTGAAGCCAAATTACTCCAAATTACATAGCGCTACATCAAATGCAGTCGTGGCATCTGAGTGAGATACCCTCTGCTTTATGTCACCGTCTGCTTCACCTTCACTCTCGTCTGAGACGTTGACAGGTTCTTTCAAATCCATTTCAACAATCTAGTTGTGGTCTAAAATCTTACACTCTACTGTACTGTAGTAGGCAGCATTCCTTTCTCTTATAATCCATTTCGCTTAAAGATTTGGTAATGTTTAGACAGACCTTATAAAATAAGCTGTGTAATCACACAAAATATGTAATATTTATATAATCACATGTTATTATGTTATTTAAGTATATTTTAAGCATGATTTTGCTTAATCCGAAAAATTCGTTAATTCAAAAAGGGTCTGGTCCCAATCATTTTGGATTATCGGGACTCCACTATCTATGTTTCTACCTATGTCATACAACATATTAAAGAAAGATGTTTCAAATAAGACACTTATTCCTTGAAATTACAAAATTATTTATTAAAATCCATCATAGTAACATTCGTATTACATGCAGAAAATAAAGATAACGAAGGGTTATATTAAAGCAAAAATTACTAGTAAAATTAAAACTAATCCTAATGAAGAGAATGAACTTGGCACAATGCTATTAATTTATTAATGTTCGGCCCTGTTTTTGTCAGCAGCATACTTAAATCACTGCCATTAGCTATTTGTAGATGGTTTCTGATTTAGTGAGCAAATTTGTGACCAGACTGAATCCATGTTCCATAAATTATGATGAAGGAAAGGCTCATGAAGCAAAAACTTTTGTACTATAGCCCATGACCCAGGAAAAATTATCGGTATCTACTTTTGCAGCCAGAACTGTTTATGGCTGTTTTAATTTAAATATCAATTCCTCATTTGTTCTTACTTCTGTTAGTTCTTGTAATCTTGGAGATTCTTCTGTGTTTGTACTTGAAAGAGGATCCCAAACCATTTTAATAATGTCTTCAATTCGTTCATCGAAATCAGAGTAAAGAGTCTCCAAATGCTGACAATAGATAACAAAGTCTTTGTGTTTTTCTACTGTTGATAAATTTGAAAACTGTCTGGTTCCTGCTTCCTAAATTAGATTTGTACAGAAGAGTTAAATTTGTTGCTCATATCATCGTCTTTGAGTTTTAGATTTGTTTCATTAAATTTATTAAACTAGACTGTCAGTTAAGCAATGTCATTTTTGTAATCGATTAAGTTGGCTTGTAAAGCCCTATCTTTGTTTTCTAAGAAATCTAGCATTGAGCGAAAGATTTTATAAAATCGATCCAAACAGGCACCTTTTGAAAGCCAACGAACTTCTCAACAAAGTATCAAGCAATTGAATTCTTTATCATTTTCAATACAAAGTTCTCCAAATAAACTGTCATTAAATGAATTGCTTCTGATTTTGTTTATTGCTTTTACGACAGGCAAATGTAAAGATGCATGTAGGCATTTAGTGAGAGTTTTAGTAACTAAATGTTGATGATGAATGACACAGTGTACACCAAATACATTTGGAACCGCTTTTTAAAAAAAAATATGCAAGAGGACCCCTGTAGCATCCTATCATCAATGGGGCACCATCAGTAGCAAACTGATAAGATAATTTTGAGGTGGAAGGAGGGGTGAAACATAAAATATCCAAAATGATTGAGAGTAGTGTCAAACCCATAGTTTTTGGGGTCGCTGAGATGGATAGGGAAGCTAAAAATGCCCCAAGGTGTGAAATTTCTTTCTCTATTATGGAGTACATTAAAAAAAAAAAAAAAAAAACTATAAATCTAAGTCAGCAAATCCTTGGACAAATTTTCTCCGCAGGTTAAAATTGAGGTGAGCAAATCCAATAGGTTTAGTACATAACAGCCTTAATCTATATATAAGTGGATGTATGTATGTATGTTCCAGCATCACTCTGGAACACCTGGAGCAATATCAACCAAACTTGGTACACACATGACTTGAAGGAACACTGGGAGGTTAAGACACCCCTAGAACCGCTAGGGGTGAGGGGGAACATGTAAAAATAATCGAAAATGACTGATAATAGTGTTGAATCCATAGTTTCCAGGGTCACTGAGATAAATAGTGACAGTCCCACTGCCATTTAAGTACAATTTCAGCCCCATCAGCATTGGGGGGAGGGATGAAAAAATAAAATGTCCGAAATGATCGAGAGTAGTGTCACATCCATAGTTTTCGGAGTGACTGAGATGCATAGGGAAAACTAAAACTGTTGTTTATAGTGAAGTTTTGAGTTAAATTTATATTATAGTGAATTTGTAATTTTACTTTACAATTTGTGCACTGTATATATACTTTTAAACACCTATTAATAAAAATACTTTGATTTTACACTATAGTTAGAATTCATTCCTTTTCCTGTCTAATAACAAAAATTGGGATAAATAAATAAATACCCGGGCAACACTGGGTAATCAGCTAGTGTATATATATATTATACATGTGTGTGTATATATACTAGTCTAATTCTGTATATATATATATATATATATATATATATATATATATATATATATATGCTTCTCTGAAGATGTATTTTGAATGTTATTTCCAAATTTTTAAATAATATTTTGTTTTGAAAATCTTGAAGGTAAGAAAAGGGAGAATTATGTTTTTTACTACTATAAGTAGATAACAGCTATAATTCTATATATTTTTACCATATTTTTATTAACTTGCTTTCTTTTTTTTTTGGTGTGTGTGTGTGTGTGTCCCTTACAAATCTTGCAATCAATTTTTAACTAACTTTCCGTCTAGCTAGACATTTGAAAATTTTAGAATAGCTCAGAACATGATGACAATGCATTTTTTTTTAATACTTTTAGCCATCTTTAAGCAGAATTAAATTAATTTTCAGTTATTTTCAGTTAATTTTGTTTTGTAGACTGGTGCAGCCATCTATCAGCTGGGACAGGAATGAAAAGTTAAACACAAGTTAATTTCTAATTAACTTCATTTTCTTTAAGTTGATGGGATAATTCATAAAAAAAATTTAAAAGTATTTATTAATACATAGAATTGTCAAGATTATATGATTCAACAGAAAATTTAAAAACATGGTATATAAAAAGTTCTTTTTATCTTGTAATTATTAATGATACAGCTAATGTAAAATTATTTTATTGTACTAGAAAGAAAAGACAATTTTATATATGCCCATTGTAATGGAGAATGAGATAGTTATGTAGAATTATTTGCCTAAAATTTCAGGAGTAGTAAATTAAAAATGGCAAACCTTTTTATGGTATGATAATTGAACTGTGAGAATTTTTTGTGGATGTTGATAAGTATGCATTTGAAAATCTTGTGTCAGTAGTAAAGATAGTAATATACGTACTTGTTCTGTATTTCATCTGTTAATACTAACTTAAGATTTAAATAATGTATAGCTAAAGTTTGCTGCATATTTGATTCTGTGTTTGTTTTTGTAGCTGTCTTTGAAAACATATGGTTTTTTAAATGACATTTTATTCTTGAAAAAAATTATTTTCCTTAAAAATTGAAAAATTGTTCAATAATTTAATTAACTTTTTTTTTTATCTCAGGTTATGAGCTTTCAAAATTTGAGGGGAAGACTGGATCTCCAGAGAAGCCTCTATCCGATTTAGGTTTGTTATCATATAGGAGCTACTGGTCTGAGACAATTTTAGAAATTTTAATTAATGTAAAACCTGGTGAAAATGGTGAAAGACCTCAAATAACTATTCAGTAGGTATATTTCTATTATTACACAACATTTTATAATATAATACAGTGGTACCTTGACTTACGAGTTTTTCGAGATACGAGCATTCTCTCGGTAGATTTTTTTTGCTTCGAGTTACGAGCTAAAATTTGGGTTACGAGCAAGCTTCAGATATCCCACTGCTAGTTTGAGCAGTGAATGCCATGTTACGTGCTCATCAAATGAGTACACAAGAAGCATATAATATTTACAACCTTTATGTACAATTATTATACAATTGTATACATATTATTCTGAGACTACTATCCAGTTTTAAACCGAGATATTAATACTGAACAATTACCACCCGGGGCAGCTTGCTCTGTCCAAACTTGATTCTTCCTCTGAAACCGAACAGTGCCAAACCTCTCTCACAGAGAGATAGCTTCTCCTCCATACTGGAACTCCCCATGGGGTCTAAGGGATGGGATGACCTTGGTCCTAGGATCGCAAGCTCTCCCCCTTCTACGGATACTGAGAAAATGTTCTGCATATTCTCAGAAAGAAGAATCTGGACATTACAGCCACAGTGAACGATGCAACAATTGCCCAGCTTCCGTGTCTCACTCGTTCACTTTAAGAGAGTAGCTGGTAATATAAGCGAAAGTGGGGAAAGCCTGGCGAAATGTCAAAAACAACGAATAAGATTTAATTTTTCAGTTCAGCCTTTCTCCTCCTTCTTCCATCAGCATCTTCAAGTCTGATCTCCAAAATCAATGTTGTACATTGCACTTGATAAAACAAATTTAATGCAGTACATTCTATTGTATTACGTTTTTATACAATGTTCGTCGTTTATAAGCACATTTTTCTTATTTAAAAACATGTAACAAAAAATTGCGGTGTTTTGGGGAAGCCCAGAACAAATTAATGGCATTTCAATGGGGAAAATTGATTCGAGTTACGAGCTCCGTCATGGAACTAATTAAACTCGTAAGTCGAGTACCACTGTATACTCATTTTGTTGTTACATATGGCTGACTGGAACTTTATCCATACAAGTCTGGCCACTCACCCAACATACAAAAAATATAAAAACACAGGACAACAAAAAAGGAACCCTCAAGATATGATAAAAAGAATGGCCAAAAGGCCTTAAAACCAGTTAAAAACTTTAAAGTTCTAGGATAAAAAGTTAAAAAGCCAGAAGCACAATAATTGAAGACCGTGAGATTTGGCCCTCCAATAGAGAGCACACAAATCACCATTCTGCCGTAAGTTAAAGTGTAGTTTCGAACAAACTAGTAGGTGAGCTTTATTCATATTTTCATTCTCACATAAGGTGCATGCGCTGGAACTCACAATCCCTATTTTGGCCAGATGTTCAGCCAGACAGTTGTGCCCTGTTCTTAGTCTAAAATTGGCCACATAGTCTGTTCTTAGTCTAAAATTGTTCTTTGTTTAAAATTGGCCTCTTTATGTGTTTTATGACTAAATTTTATCCAGTCATCCCCAGTAGACTTCCAGGCTTTTCCCTTGGAAATGGATCATAATTCACTAATATATGATGACATAATCTTTTCTCGAATAATTCGTCTAAAGGAGTCAAGAGGGATAGAACACTGTCCTGTACAAATTTTGTATTTGTTTGTTATATGCTACACAATAAAATACCTCATTTATATGGTAATGAGTAGAAAGAATCAAAAATATGTAGTGTATAACAAACAAATACAGTATACTTGTTTTGTATTTGTTTGTTAAATGCTACATTAATTCTTTGTACTCGTTGTCATATAAATGGGGTATTTTTTTTAGCTAGTTTAGATGCCAGTCTTACATTTTTCACAATCTATTTCATTCACAACAGTTTAGATTGTTTTAAATTTCACCGTATGCCATATAGCCAGCCTTTGGATATTTATGTTTATTACACAAAAACCTGTTCACAAGAAATAAACTGTAACTGTGAAAGATAGAAAAGTAATGAATTTACTGTGAATTTTAGAAAAGTATTATTAGGAATTAAAAACTGCACCGTACAGAACTTTTTCTTATTACTATTACTATATCTTGTAATTGAGGAAAATCACTTATACTAAAAACTTATGGTTGTAATAATCAATTCTCTGTGGCTTTAGTTTTAAATGCTTGGATGATACTATGAGTTACGTTTCCAGATTTTAAAATATTTTCATTAGCTTGATTTTCAGTTATGAAAAGTAGATCATACAGATTGACTACAAAAACCTGTATTTAGCGTAGTCATAATGCTTAGGAAAGTTCTCAAAGTTTCACATTTTATCTTGGCTATTGCTTTTGAACCTGTGATTAGTCAATCCATTTGGATTGATGAAATTTTAGGTTGGAGGAATAATTTTCAGTATGTCAGATGTAGACAAATGTGAAGCACTTTTAGTGCTGCTAGTCTGTAGCTTTGACATACAAATAATTTTTCTCAGTTATTTTTCTACTATAGTGTCATTTTACATGTATTTTACAAGTGTTTAATGTGCATAATTTTTTTAAATTAATTTTTGTAAACCACTTATAAACAGTGGCTCATTGCATTTCTTTTCCGAACATACCACCAATGGTATGAAATAGTTTATTTACCAGGTAAACTAGGGTTTCAGTTTGGATTGGCTTTGGTATCATACAGATCAACAAGATATGTTTTGACTGCTCATTTGATATTCAAAGCCTACCTTTTTAGAAATTTTGTAATTTAAAGAGATTTATGAAGTTTAATTAATATTTGTCAGACAGATTAACTTTGTATATTATTATTTATCTATATCTGCTTGTGAGTTTGAATTCTAACTTGAAACCATAAAAACATGTATCAGGTAGAGGATTAGGTCTCTGTTTTATTTCTTAGATCAGCTGTGTATTATGAAAGGTTCTGAAAGATCATGGGACTGTAAATGGTATAAAACTAGATATACGTAAATTTTCCATAAAAAATATCGAATTTTCACAATAAAACAATACAATACATAAAATTTTGCATTTATTCACAAAAAAATATAGAAATTCAAAGATTTTGCATTTATTAAAAAAAATTATTTATTAAAAAAAATTCTTAGTTAAAAGCTAACATTGTAGTAGTCTCCACATTATGTTACTTAAGTCTTTGCCATCTGTCATTAATTACTATGTTGTACTTACTATAATATTTCAGCATCTACTCTGTTAATGGGACTATAGAAGCTTTGTATAGCTTTGCAAAATTAAGGTAGCAGCATGTCATTGCAATTAAAAATCTGTATAACATCAACAGGAGTCTCTTGGTTGACTACTTTAAGTAGATGAAATACCCTTGATCAAGCAACGTTCTTAAATCTACTAAATAATCGCTCCACAAAACTTGATGGTTGATTTTTACAGTTAGATTTTTAGGTTCGACTCCGGTACAGACAAACTGTCTGGGTGAAATTCGGAGCAAATCTGGAGGAGACTGAAATTTCTCAGTTTAGACCTTGGATGGTCTTAGTTAAGCAATTATGTTGATAAATTATTACTATTATTACCTAATTTTGCTTAAAAAGGCATTTATCACCGAGTTTTCGCTGAAAAGTAGTAAAGATATAATTTTCACATTTATTCGCTCATATCGGCAAATTTTGCATTTATTCGCATCTATTTCATCAATACGAAAATTATGTATCCCTATATAAAACCATTAGTGTTTGTCTGGGGGGGGGGGGCAAGATTCAGGTTACTAGTATGTTATCATAGTTTTATTAACCAAAAATGAACCTATTTGCTCCCCCCCCCTCCTTATTTTCTTTGGCTACATCACTGGTTAAAGACAAAATAAATGATACTTTTATATTGCTTTCAAATGCGTAATTTTATTTATGAGCTCTTAGGAAAATATAAGTCTGATAACTTTCTGTACCAGCTTTTGTAGATTGAAATTCTTAAAATTCTGTTTTATATATGACACCAGCTTGTGATATTCATTGTAGAGTTTTAATTCCATCAAATTTATTAGAAAATAGAAATTGTTATTTATAATGATAGAGCTAAAAAAATTCTGTAAAATTAATTTTTGGGTAAAATATTCTTCGACAGAACTTAATATCATTTTTATAATAAATTTTATTGCCTAGAGACAGAGAGAGTGCCTTTGCTTGTAATTGAACTTTATACTGTGTTCAGGTATAATTTGTAGTTCTTTAAAAAACTATGAAAAATGATGTAAGATAATAAATAAATTTATAATAAATAAATTTATAATAAATATGATAAATAAATTTTTAGGAACATTGCTGATTAACAAAATTTGAGTGGTAAGCAGCTATTAAGAAATAGTGACACTAAGCAAATTAAAGACTGCAGTATTTTATAGGATATGTATTTATTAGTTTACAGTGTAATTTCGATCAATCGTTCTCCGAATCATCGTTTTCCTGTATGTGTTTATTTCACCCAGTCCTGACGATCATATTTCTTTGTTATGTTCCCGCATTTATCGTTCAGTTCAGTTGGTCCCTTGAAAATCTATAGATTGAGATTCCACTGTATTTTATTGATATCCAAGATTTATGTTCTTGGTATTATTTTTGCTAAAAGTTATATTTTGCTTTTTTCTTTTAGCTTTAAAGTGTTTACTTTAACCAACTGATTTTGTCTGTATGCAATTATTTATTTATTTATTTATTTATTTATTTTTTGCTGTAGGGAAATTTCTGAACAAACAAGTATAAAAAAGGAAGATGTGATATCAACATTGCAGTACCTAAACCTAATTCATTATTACAAAGGACAGTACATTATCACTCTCACAAAAGAAGTTTTAGAAGCTTACCACAGAGCAGCTGCCAAGAGAACTGTGCGCATTGAATCTCAAGCCTTACATTGGACTCCTAAAGATTGGTCTAAAAGGGGGAAATGGTGACAATCAATGTTTCTCATAAACAATAAAGAAAATTAAATTCTTCTGTGTTATTATTCAAAGCTTTTGGATACCTTAGTAATATGGTAACTATAATTTGCAATAATTAACTTAAGTGGCAGTTTACAGTTAAAGTTTAAAAAAAACATTATTCTTTCTTTGTTGAGTTGCAGAATTTATAAGTGAAGTCTCTTCAATAGTTGTTAGAGATGCAACTGGTTGTAATTTATGTTCGTTGAGGTATTTATCTGCCAGGGTATTTAAGGAAAATTTGAAAAATTATTTCAATTAAACCTTTTTTTTCTTTTAAATTTCAAAATATAAAGTCTTCAATTAGTGAGAAAATGCATTTGTTTCTACTTAAAAAAAGAAAAAAAGTTTTGGGTATAGTTAGGTGTTTTGTTTGTTATACCCTAGTTTAAGAAAGTTATGTGTGGCAGTCTCTGCATGTGAAATATCATAATAATTACAATCTAATGTTTTGATATCTATCAGTAACAGTGTGTGGTTGAATAACACACCTCTCTTTGCTGAATGTGTCAACAAAGACTGAAAAATTGAAAGTTCTTGATATCTAGTTGTGTGAAAAGGTGCCTGACTTGGTTTGAGATGTTATGTTATTAAAAAACTAATTAACATAACAATAAGAGTTAATCAGAAATACTTTAAAAATAATTAAGTTGTACAGCATAAGTTATCTGTAGACAAAAGAATAAAAAGTGTATCTGAATGTCAAAATTAAAAATTTCGTAAGCGATTTTAAATACCATAAAAGTTATTTTGCTTGAAAGCATTTAAAAACCACTGTAGCATCATAGTGCAAACAAATTGGAAAGTTTTCATTATTTTGTAATATATTCAAGTAACCCCAAAATCTGAATATGAATTTAAATGTCAAGTACCTTAGATTACAAATTTAATTTGAATTTTAAATTGAATTCATTTTAAATGATATAATAATATAATTGAATTCAATTTAAAATTGAATAGGAATTTCAAGTTACAAATACCTTAGACCAGTGGTCCCCAACCCCCGGGCCGCGGACCGGTACTGGTCCGTGGATCAAATGGTACCGGGCCACCCAAGGAGCATTAAATTATTTCCATTTTATTTACTGTGGTGTATTTCTCGGGTTTGTGCTAATTTATATCTTTGTAACAGAAGAAATCTTGTAACTATTTAAAATTAGTTTATTGTTTATTAAACATTTCAAAATTATGAATTAAAATTGCAGTCATAGCCCCCCCCCCCCCCCCCCCCCCCCCCCCAAAAAAAAATTGCAGTCATAGCGGCCTCAGCGGGCCGCGGTAAAATTATCAAACGTTGACCGGTCCATGGCAATTAAAAGGTTGGGGAGCACTGCCTTAGACCATAAATTTAAAATTTCTGAATTAAAAAAAAGGTGGTTTTTAGAAATAATAAATGTTTTTCTCTTTGAATGTGCGAGAAAAATGTAGAAATAATATAAGTTCTTTTTTATATTATATTTCCTCGATAATTTTGACTTTGTATAAAATCAGATGTAATGACATGCACTTACTAATTTATTCTTGTGTTCTGTGCAACTTAACACATTTTGATGTCAGTTTAAAATCCTTATAGGTATGTGCATTATATCAAGCATAAAGTGTTGCCATGTTAAAACATCAATTTCATTATTTTATTGATACATACCTGATATTGATATATTTTATTGATAGTATTTCTGAAATTTCTCTTCCATATTTTCATAAAACATTTATGTGAAATGATGGTGTATAAAGTGGAAAAATTTATAGATTATGCATGCCTAATGAAGAAATATAATGCAATTTATGTGAGTTTGAAAATATGTGGACAAATAGAAGTTGATGGGCTGAAAAAAGATCTTCAAGTCAGTGGTCACCAAAATGTTGACTTATGGTTAAAGTGTTTTCAGCTGGATGTAATGAACTTTGAATTTTTATTATTCACTGCATTTTGTTAACAATTACATTTGTAAAAATTTGTTTTCTATCATAAAAATTATGTTTTTGGTGGCTTTTCATGTTTAATTGTTTCATCTCAATTATTTTTCTGGCTAAGTTTATTTCCTTTAGAAAGCTGATAATCACATTTCTTATATAATTGTTGTAAAATATATAAGAAACTAGTTCAAAATAATGTCACAAACTTATTTTCTTTTATACCAAATATTCCAATTACATCAAAGTGCCATATACTAGATATTTCATTTCATTTCATTTCACAAGTACAAAAGTTGAGCTTTATTCATTTTTTGAAATTTTTGCACTGTGACTGCCACATGAAAACTGGCATTTTGTTTCTTTAATGTCTATGTGATTAAATATGTGTGTGCTTTTGGTATTTATTACTTTTTCTATTTGTTTTATATTTCATTAGTAATTACCATTATCATTAATAGTCAGTTTTCATTATCAGTTTTTGAAATTGTTAATTTTTTAAAACTGTTTCAGTATTCGTTTAATTTCTTTCATATTGTATTTATGCTTCACTTTCACACTCAGCATTATATTTTGCAATTCAAGACAGCCATATGATGAGGATGTTGTTTAATAAGTCTGATTTGTTATGAGTTCCTATATCATTAAAAAAGCACAAAGAAATTACATACAATGTGTTGTTAACTTTTTTCATATTAATTTTCTCATTACTGTATTTTTATTAATTGGACAATCAAGCAGTTGATGTATATTATTACGTTTGAATATTCATTCTGAATAAAATTAAATGAGTTGTATGATAGCTGTTTATGTATTGTAATTAAGAGCCAATCTGGTGTTTTATTTTTTCTTTCTTGTATAGCATAGTATAGTAATGAATACTCAATCCTTGACTTACTTTCAGTGGTAATGCTCTAAGAGAACATCCTTTAGTTTAACCCTTCAGGGGGGGGCGCTATTTTTGGAACACCAGCATGCATGCATGGCACAAAGTGCAACGTCTCTTTCAACCTTGATTATTCCTTTTGTAATAAACTTTTTTTTTTCAAATTGAAAATAATCTGCGTTTTATGACAAGATATAAAATGTTGGTAATATTGAGGTATATTTATAATTTAAGAAGGCAGATACAATCACCTTATTTCAAAACTGTCCAGTTTATTGGATCTAAGGACAACTTGCGAATTGATTCCTATTATGTCCAAAAACCTAAAAAAACAATGAGATTGTCCATCTTTGTGTTATGCAGGATACCGTGTATTAGCTGCACATTTGATCTACATCAATTCCTGCTTTTGTCGTAATGTAATCCAGTATAATAGCTGGTTTACCACGATTAAATCACGACTACAGATCTGCCAACTTTCCGGATTTACCCCGGCAATGCCGGATTTTTCATGCATCTTCCGGGTTTCCGGAATGGACACTATTATTACCGGATTCCGAAACGTAAAAAAAATTATGTTGGTTTTAACAATCCCTCACAGTAATTCAGAGTGTGAGAGGATTTTTAGTTACATAACAAAAATATCTACTCTGTTCAGGTCATCTATGTCAAGGGAAACCTTAGAAAATTTGCTAATATGCAAATCGAACCCACAAGGACGCTGTTATGAAGAACAATTTCACAATGAATTTTTAAAAAGAGCGAAATCAGCTACAGTAAATGCTACAAAAATTCCAAGATTTTCTGCAATTAATTAAAACAAACATTATAAAGAAATAGAAGTACTCAAAATAGAGACTCCTGGGGGTCCCTGCTAGTGTAAATATGATGTACATTAAAATGTATGATTACAAATTTCAAATATATAACTTTTGTTTAATATTATAATTTCAAGATGAGCTGAAGAGTAAGGAAATATTTTGAACTGTGTAATATTATCAAAGAGATCCTATAAACTATAAAAAAAGTATACATTATAATTCTTTTATTATAATTTTTTACTATGCGGTTTTGTGCTATGTCGTTACGTCGATTGTTTTATGCACGGTAGAATATTGCAGGATTTTGCTCTTACTGAGCTTGGCAGGTCTGCGACTAACAATGAATGAAAAAGAATACAAGGGTCAGAAAATCAGACCTGCATTAGACAGGGTATAGCTATAAATAGAAATTGCTTAGATCATTCAAACCTTACATGTAAAAAAAAAACATTCAAAATTACGAAAATGTTGCACTTTGTACACAGGTGCGTCCGCTGATGGGTTAAAAAAGTTTTCAGTTAGTTAAAAAAAATCCACTAAAAGTTTTAAAAACAAAAACAATAATTCAGTAATTCAAGTTTATAATATCTGTGGTACAAAAGTCAAAATGATTATTAAGATGAAACTTTTCTGATAAGAGTTTTGATTATTATTTTAATGTTTTTTACTACCTAAATTTTAGGTATGACCATGGAATTTTATTACATTATTTCTGGATATTACTGCAAGAAACCACTGACACAGCAAATATTGCATACTTTTACATCTGTCAATATGCGATGCAATGTGTAGTTTTCTGTGTGTTTAAGTCTCCTATTTTTCAAAATGTGATCACATTATCACACTTGTCTGTATTGGGTTATGTGCACACATAGACTTCCAGTCTTCAGTATCACTTCAGTTGAATATTTCTGTGTATGTTATATTTTGTAAATTGTTGCAAAATACAATTAACTCTCTTTTCCTTAGAAATGTTATTTTTATTATATTAACACTGCTTGAAATTCTCTAGTATTTTATCTTTAAATAGCAGTGAAATTTTCATGTTATTGGAAGTCAATTGCATTGAGTTATTGTTTTTACAGAGTTATTTTCAAACAGCTTCAATATGTGTTAAAGGTGGGAGAATGTAAGCATAACACAAATTCAGTACCTTAATTTTTAACTATCTTGTATTTACAGCAAGGTGAACTTCTTGAGACAACAAAGAATCATTAGATATCGTAAGTTCAACTGATCGAATAATAATAATTAAAAAAATATTTCAGGTAGTCTCTTCTAATGAAACTACCGCTGGTTATTAACTTAGGATTACTTATCGTTGTTTTTCTCCCCCCCCCCCCCCCTTTTTTTTTTTTTTTTTTTTTTTACTTACTTACTTTTCTGTTTAACTGTTTACTGCTACTGGATTTGGCACACTGCCAAAATTATAACTGGTGACGCGGATGGACTCTGAATTTTTTTTTTTTCCGGAGTACCGTTATTGAGGAATGTAATCTTACATTAAAATTGACAAAATTTTTATGTAGTATAATGTAGCAATAATTTAGCGACCTGTTTCTCAGTGATCTTCTTTTCGGAGGAAGGCAATACACTAAAGGCGGTTGGTACATGTAAAATCTGTTGTGGTTGTAATGTCCTCCAAGTTCTCAAATTACCTCTGGAGGTGCTGGGTCAAGTGCATCGGTCTTGTCACTTGCCTTGGTTCTAAATTATGGGACTGGCCCTTTAGCCAAGTTGGATTCCAACCCTCGTGGTGCTATTAAAAAATCAGGCTACTGAACAGCTGTACAACTCTGCCCAGTAGCCTGATCTGGACGTGAACTGATAGGTACTATCGTTCAAGGGGCATCAGAAACAACAACACCAACAACAAAACTCTTAACAAACAATTATTAGTCACAGCTTCTAATTATCGTTTTCTTTCTGCTATTACTAACAAGGAGGTTAGTGGTCAGTTTCACTGAACTGTTACTCTGGAATGTAAGCAGGTGGTTTTAGAAACTCTGAGTTCAAAGGTTATTTCCACTTAAATTTTTTAACAAATGGTTATATGAAACACCCAATACAGGTTTGGAGCGCTACAGTCAACTTTTGCTACACGAGAGCTAATTAGACTGGGACCTACTGCTTAAAGCCGATTCCGAACGGCTATAAACATCCACGCCATGAGTGGGATTCAAACCCACAGATTCCGGTACCGAATGCCAGAGCCCTAGCCATTTGGCCATCATCTGGCACCCAAAAAAAGGAAGTTAGACTCAAGGGGATGCAATTCTTTTTCACTTAATTTTATCATTGAGTGGATATAGAAGGGATTAGGAGTGAGAAAATTGTGTTTTGGTTGTTGCTTATACCCCTTGACTAATAGCAATATCAGATCAAGTCCTATATAGGCTATTGGGCTGAAGGGAACGGCTCTGGTTTTAATTAGCACCAGAAGGGTTGGAGTCCGACTTGGCTAGGAACTGGTCCTGTAATTTTGAACTGAGTCAAGTGACGAGACCGGTACACTTGATCCCGCACCTCCAGAGATAAATTTGAGAACTTGGAGGACATTGCAGCCATGACAGATATTTTGTGGACCAGCCACCATTAATGTACACAGTAGTGGATTTGTCAGCGACAGGCATCAAACCAGTGACGTTCAGATCACTGGCCTGCTACCTTTGCCAACTGGGCCAACACTCCCCCACAAAAAGTATAAAAGACTATACTTATCTCATTCACTGTACTTTTTACATAGTGAGAACACTTCATTATTATCATAGAATTAAGCAATTAGGGCTCAGGTACTTCTGCAGTGATATTCTTGTAAGATTTTGTTTTCATAGGGATTTGGTCTGTTTATTTTCAATGAAATAAGCCAGTTTGTTTGAAAACATGAGGTGTAAAGTTTAGTTACTTAAAATTTCATTCACACACTCATTTCATATTGCTTAGGATTATTGTACAAATGTTTCTTAACTTTTGATATTACATAGTATTAAAATCACATATGTAGAACTGTAATAAATCAAGGATTGGGTGTTTAATAAAATAAATGGTGAATCTTGTTTTTAAAGTAATATTGTTTTTAAAGTATTAATTTTAAATCTTCTGAAATTTCTTTGTGTCAAATTTATTTAACAGTGGATTTTACATGAAGTGCTAACTCCCAAGCTTTATTTTTTTGTTTCCCAAAAATTTTACATTTAGCATCTGGCAAGATTTTATGTTTTTATTGATTTTTATTTGAGAAATAAAGCTTGGAGTAAATATGTGTTTTATAAATTCACAATAAAAAAAAATATGCATAACATTTTGAAAAGGTTTGATACATTTGTGGCTCTTAAATAAAAATTCAGTTTGTTTTATTCTTTATTTTTCTGTGTTAATTTACTGATAATATTAGTTCAGTGATTTGAAAGAAATATATGTGAAATATTAAGTTCAAAGTATTTATTGCAAAACTTTGTAGTTTAATCATTCAGTGTGGATATTTTTAAAATTTTCTGTTTGTTCAGTGATACGCATGTTTTTCAGTGAATTGTGTAAGTTTTTGTTGCATGTGAACAATCCTATCGGTTTTAAGCTATTTTTTTTCTAAAATGTTTTTATTCGGTCTGTGTGAGGGCTCTCAGTACAATGAATAAACCCATAATCATAAATAAGTAAATAATTTTGGTTGAGTAAATGGCTTAAAAAAGTTTATTGTTCTTTACCTTATTGATTATTAGCTATTATTAGTAATGTGAAAATAACTTTAAAAAATGTTATGTATATTTTTTGAAAAATATTTGTTTCAAATGATTGGAATCTGTTAAAATAAAATCGTACCTAAAACTGCGAAGTTTTGTAGCGTGAACAAAGATGATAATGAATTGAATTGTGTTTCAGTGAATGAGTTATATGTACCTAATTTTTATTTACAAAATAGTTGAAAGCTAAAAATGACCCTAATTGAGAATTATTAAATGTATAATAATATCTGTTAAATTTATTTTTAAAAATGTGTGTAACTTATACACAGGGTATGTACAAGATAGCTGAAATCTACGGTATTATTAAAACTGTAGACTGTATTGGTGGGCATGAGTTTCTCTTTAAAAAAAAAATAATAATTAATAATAAAAAAAATGTATGTATATTTAGGTATAAATATTTTAATATTAAGGACATATTTTGCTTGTTTTATTGCACATGGAAAAAACTATAACTCTTATCTAGCTTGTAAAACCTATTTTAACAGTCTAATAAAAATTAATCTTCAAAAACAGCTATTTAAAGTTAAGGTTCACTTGGCATTAACCTAGTTTATTTTAATTGCATACATGGGAAAAAATATTCTTTGTTGCCAGCTGTAATTTTTCAGCTCTCCAGTGATTTTTTTTTTTTAAATGGCATTAAAATCTGAAAGTCTAATGATGGGATTTCCCCCCCCCCCCCCCCCTCCCACGCTGCTTGAAAATGAGACTAGCTAATTTTTTCCCCTATCCCTGAGATTTTAGGTTGTAGGTCATTAAGAACATTAAAAAAAAAGAAGAAAAACTGTATCTGGTAGATACCCTGTGTGTAAGAGAGAACATATTTTTAGTCCCTATTGTTCTAGTTTCTACTGTTCTTTTGCTTTTGTTGAAAGAAGTATTGAAATAATTTGAAAATTAATGCATTTTTATACATCGAAAATTTCTGAAAATGTGAAATAATGTTTATCCTTCATGAAAGAGACATATTTTGAGTATCACATAAGGATGGTATTAGAATCTTTCCAGTACCATCTTTGCCATCCATCATGGTATTAGTACAGTTAATTTCTGTTGTGTGCCTCAAGCATGTAGTGAACTATGTTTGATATCATCATTGAAATGTGCATATGGATAATGAAAAATAGAACTTGAGTACAATTTTAACGAAAATTGAAAGTTTTTTGCCATTAACTCAAGATAGTACTTTCTGTTCTCTTAAATAGTGGTTTTTTTGCCTTGAAGTACCTCAAATTCAGCAATTTGTTATACACTCAGTACCTGGGAATGTAAAATTTACATTCTTATAGCATTTAGACAGTTTTTCTTGGTCATATTGATCATCTGTTGCTTTGATACTCTCTGTTATTTCATTACACTGAATATTAAAAATTACCATAATTTTTTGTTTAATTTAAAAGCAGTTTTAAAATTGGATTAGTACTGTTTTAAAATTATAAATTTAGACTAAGGGAGCTGGAATTTTACATAATCTGAACTGAAATTGTATCTTGCTGTTTCATGCATATCAGCTATATAAATAGTGGTTACAGTACATTTCTTTCTAGTTATCAACCTTAGTTTGATAAAGAAATTTTGTTAAATTTTCCTCTTATTAATTTTTTTTCCTAAGTAAGAATGATTCAAGCAATGTTTTATTTCATGTTTCATGTTAGATAAATTTTTAATGTCTTCAAATCTGTTGTTCTGTGTATATTTTTAGTTTAGTTAAATTATTGATCTTGGCATTTTGAAGCTGTTCTGTGACTGAACTAAGCCGCACATCTCTAGACGTAATGTGATATTTGTAAATAAGTAACAATGATTCTCAACATGTTTTATATGTTTCCTCATTTCTAAATAAAAAATGAAAAAAGGAAGTTTTTGCATTTTATTCATTCAAATCTTCATAATTTTGCTGTGCTGCTCTTTCTTAGTGCATTTATTTATATATTGCACAAGATAATGAATATTTATTAGAATATTCAATGAATATTTATTGAATATTTATTATATTATGGTTACAGGCCCAAGAATTATTTATCTTATGTATTAATAATGGAGATAAAAGAGGGACATATGGGTTGAGATGGATTATTCCAAAGATGCATTACTAAGCATGCATTTTGGGTCTCTAAAAATTAGGAATATTGTTTTTCATTATAATTTGAATGAGAGATAATGCTCTTTATGTAACCTCTTTCATGGCATGGTTTTTTTTAAAACAGAGAAGGCGTATACCAATGGGTAATAGCTTTTCTAGCACCTTTCCAAATATTTTCTTACATTCTTACGAAACTAAATTTATTAACTTAAATAATGTTTCTGGATTTAGGTATACTGATGACCTTATAATTTTCAATTGTAATGATTTGGAATTTCTAAATCAAATCTACCCAAAGGAATTAACTTTAAACAGAACTAATGAAGGTAATCATTATGCAGCTTATTTGGATATTAAAATTAAAATTCAAAACAGCGAATTAAAAATCAGGTTATATGATAAAAGATTAGATTTTAACTTTGAGGTTATTACGTTTACTAATTTCCGCAGCAATTTAAACTATAAAATTTATTATATCTTTCACTCACAACTAAATAGAGTAAAAAACATTTGCAATAACAGTGACGACTTTTTGGAGGAGTGTAATAATTTCGAGTAAAACCTATGTAAGGACAATTTCTGCGATAATTTTGATAATCTAAAAGTATTTAAAAAATGGCATTTAGACTCCGGTGTATTTTAAGGACATTTAAGATAGGGTTTCCGGATTTCACATTTTCTTATAATTCTTGTGGCTTTAAAACTTCAATTGGGTGTGGTGCTGTAGTCATGCTACAGTGGCGTAATTCTTAGGGTTAAAAATGGCTGATTATATTAGTTATAACCGTTACTGCAAAACTTATTGGGATAAGGTGAGTGTAACTTTTACATTTCTGTCTTTTCATTTGTGTTCTTTTAGGATTGTATGTTTACCTTTTACTGCTACAGAATCTTGCATTAATGGTGCGTTTAGCTCTAAATTCAGGATTTCTGATTGGTTGATAACGACGAATTCGTTGCTGTGATAGCTGATCTGATAATTGCTGTGTCTTCCCGTTCTAGTGTGATCCTAGGTTGACCGCCGCTATCCTGACGCTAACATCTGCCGTTGTTGACCCACTCTGGCCATAAGATTTAAACTGGTGGGGCGTTAATATTATATTCTGTATTATTAATGCCACACCAGTTTAAATCTATTTCATTGATTCTCTGCTTTTGATTGTGTCTTTCCCGTTTTATAAATAACTTCCGCGTTCCTTCTGTTTGCTCCTGTCTGTTTCCAGGGCATATAGCACCATAGGGAGTAATGTGGCAAAAATGAACTTTTTTTCTTTGTGTGCTGGCGTGAGTTCGAACTGCGCCCTTCGAGATTGGCTATGCATTGACCTAGCCGCTTACCGTCCTCTCTGTATAAATGTAAATAGTTTCAAGTCTTTTTAAATTTGTTATATTGTGTTTGATTATTAAATGGCCATAATGTGAATAAATGAATAAATATATTATTTCCACCAAAGGGATTATTTAGTTTGAACTTGATGCTATTCGTGCCTGACTACGAAAGTTAGCCCTAGTGTCGACAGTAGTAGATTCATTACCTCTCTCTCTCTCTCTCTCGCTGTGTGTATATATATATATATATATATATATATATATATATATGACGCATCTTTTACTTGGCCTTATAAATTATTCTTTTGGTAGGCAGTCGTGGCTGAAACTAGGAAAATCACTTAAGTTCATGGTTAATTCTTTTATTATCTTAAGCTCTAAGAAAATCTCAGTTCATAGTGGCGGTTTGCCATTTCTCAACTTCTCATCTCGCTACATACATCCTTTCAGTGGCGTAGCTACATATTCAGCGCCCTGGAGCAAGTAAAATTGGTGCGCCCACTTGTTTCTAGGAAGAGTTCTGGCGAAATTTATTTTCTATCTACTCTAATTTCGATTTAAAACCTTACTTAATAACGATTTATTTCAAATTCAAGACATTGCAACAATAAGAAATTCAATTTAATAAATATGAATATAATAATAAAACAAATTATAATTCTTTAAGTACGGAGTACCCACTAATATTTACTACGTATTTTATAAACTCTGTTGACAAAATTTACTTGAGCATGTTTAGTTTGCTCATAAAAATCCTTCAAAATGGTTGTTTTCTCCCTTTCTCGTTTGCAAGTCGGTCAATCATTTTCTCTAGATCAAGTTGACAAGCTATTGTTCTTTCAATTGATATCGCGACCAAAGAGCTAAGACGGTGTTGTGACATGTTGCTTCTTAAATATGTTTTGATTAATTTCCGCTTTGAAAAACTTCGTTCTGATATCGCTGTCATCACCGGTACTGTTTAAAAAAATCATGCATGCTGTAATAATGTCAGAGAATCCACTTGAGGCTGCGGTGTGAATTAAAAGTAGTTCAGCAACTTCGCGTATAGAAGTCATTGATCCATTCTTAATTTTTCTTTTAATTTAAAATGAACTTGAAAGAAAGTTTTAGAAATGATTAGTGATACTATTTATGTAAGAATTTTTAAAAAAGTATTTATAAACTGATATACAATATTTCCACTTAGACTTAGTCGGTCATAAAGTCTTAACTTCTCTTTAATTTCGAATGTTTTGACTAAACGTAAACCTGTTCTGAGTTTTTACAATCAACTAATATTGAACTATAATTTTACTTCTAATAAAATTATATAATTGCTTCCATTTTTGCCCGAATGCAACTATTTTTTTCAATCGTTTCCTAACTAAAACTTATTTTATCGACAAAACTAGAAAAGTTTTAGGTACAACTGAAAACTGTTATTACAATTTCGTTTAATTTCTATTTATTATGATTACATTTTGAAATTAGGGTGAACATTGCCCCCGATTAAACATGTAATTCATTTCGGTGGTGTTAAAAAAACTAAACTAAACTCATGGCGCTACAGTCCGATGTGGACCAAGGTCGGCTGGGCCCATCTCCGCTTTCTTGACCGTGGGCTTTGGGTGTCATGCAGCGTATGTCTCGGTCAGGTGGTCAGCCTGTCGTGGGACCCCCAAAGTTTAGTTCCCAAGCATGCTTGATCCTTATTTTATCGACCCACTCAAGGGATGAAAAGCTGAGTCGACCTTGCCCAGTCGTAGGGTCGACCCCTGGACCTGTTGCGTGGCAGCTTGACGCTTTTAACCACTACGCCA
This sequence comes from Dolomedes plantarius, assembly GCA_907164885.2. NCBI lineage: Eukaryota > Metazoa > Arthropoda > Arachnida > Araneae > Dolomedidae > Dolomedes > Dolomedes plantarius. The sequence goes on from OU015502.1 coordinate 103,031,104, forward strand.
CGGGGCGTTCTTCGGTGGTGTTAACGGGATTCAAATTCAATTAATTATGATAGTTATGCTGATAATTATCATCATTTGCAACACAAAAACAATTATATCTGTTTATTTGTAATGTTGCTTCGCGGGTGATGGCCGAATGGTTAGGGCGCTGGCATTCGGTACCAAAGTCTGTGGGTTCGAATCCCACTCTTGGCATGGACGTTTGTAGCCGTTCGGAATCGGTTTTAGGCAGAAGGTCCTGGTGTAATTAGCCCTCGTGTAGCAAAAATTGTCCGCAGTGCTCCAAACCAAGCAATATTACTGCATCTGATTTGCACTAATATTGAAAGTCAATCACAAATGTCAATGCTCATGTCTTTTTGTACTTTGCCGTTTATTCAGTCTTTTTCGGTTAACTTAAGAAAAGTTTAACTAATTATTCATATTACTGAACACTCTTTTGTCTACAAATATTATTTATAGCATTACTCTTCCGTTTAAACGCAGAATAGTGAAACTGGAAGTACTTTAATCCGTCATACGCGATATTAGTTTTAATATTTGATAGTTGATTTCTTTTCTAAATAACTTGTTACATTCTGCTTACATTCATCATTCAATAGATGTAATTGAAATGGATTCATATGTGCCAACTGCTCCGAAATACGGGGAGTTTTTCCAACAAAAATGTTAAATGCATGTATACTCCAGTTATTTTGACAAATGGAAAAGCAGTGTTGAAATGCGTTTTCAACATAATATTTCTTCTCTTCCTCCCTTTTATTAACGAGAAATTAGTTTTAAAAGAAATAAGCTCAGAAAACCAAATCTTCAAGGAATTGCTCAGATGATTGCAGTAAATTTTGGGGCGATATTGCAGATATTTTAAATTCTAATTTCGATTTCACTCTCATGAGTTATTTACCCAGGCAAACGCAGAATCACCCTAACATAATGCACAGAGTGATCTTATGTTATCCCTCACACTAATAGAACCGGATATAAAAAAGTTTATATTTGGCACTCGTGGGATTTACCGGATACGTGTAACTTCTTTGCAGTAAAACACAACTTATAATATGTATAGTAAGTGCCTATAGTAGTGCTTTTAAACATTCTTAGCAATCATCATACATTTTTATGGGTTTATTAGAGGTATATAAAGCGTTAAATTTACAGTGAAAATTTTCTAAAATCAGAATTATGGTAAGTCAAGTATATTCTAATATATTTAGGTACTTATAGTTTTATTTACTTAAAAATATTTCATTTATTTTTTGTATATTTTATAGAAAATCTGACAAATTGAAATTATTTATACAAAAGTTTTCACAAATTTTGAATTCACTCTTTCAAATTTTGCGCCCCCCATGATTCGTGCGCCTGGAGCAGTTCGCTCCAACTGCTCCACGGTAGCTACGCCCCTGCATCCTTTCGACAACACATTAATCCAGGCTCTGCGTTTAAATTTTTAATCCCCGCAGCGAGCAACGTTGGAGGGTCGTGCGCAACACCTTATATAACCAATTAAGTGAGTTGATAGGTGATGCCATCTATTGAAACTATTTGATCTATGTGACTATATGATCTATAACTATTTGATATAAAAATATATCATATAAACATACCTTATTGAAAACAAAAATACAATGCGAATTCTCTGGCCTAGGAGTCCCGGGAAAACGGAATTCGAGCAGGTGAGACATGGGATGCAGGTAGGGCTAGATAGAATTCCAATACGGTGCAAGTGGGCTGCGAGACAATTGTGACCAGTTGTCAGTTTAAACTTTTCCAAACTTTTTATAATTGAGTGCAATAAAATTTTATTTCACTTTATCTTATTTTTTCTGCGTCGTACTCTCAATATGTTATGAAACACGCACAGTCAATTTCCCCGTCATTCCGACAATTCGTTTATAAAATAATCACAAGTACGCTGATTTTGTTAAATATTAAATATCAGAATTAGAATTTCTGAAAACCCAAACTTCTTAAAACCCGCGGTTTTCGGTTTCTAATTGTCTAAAAACTGCGGATTTTAAAGTTATTCGGGGTTCCCAGATAAAACAAAAAAATAAAATAGGTTGTTGCAGTGGCGTAGCGAGCATAACTGGCGCCCGGGGCACGATACCTTTGTGGCTCCCCCCCTGAAAAACATATAGTAATATAATATATAGACCCTATATTGGCGCCCTCGATAAACATATAATAACATAATATATAGACCTTATATTGGCACTCCCCCCCGAAAAGCATATAGTAACATAATATATAGACCTTATGTTGGTGCCCTCCCCTAAAAACATATAGTAATATAATATATAGACCTTATATTGGCACCCCCCACAAAATAATATAGTAATATAATATATATACCTTATATTGGCGCCCTCCCCGAAAAACATATAGTAATATAATATATAGACCTTATATTGGGTCCCTCCTCTGAAAAACATATAGTAATATAATATATAGACCTTATATTGGCATCCACCTCGAAAACATATAGTAATATAACATATGGATCTTACATTGGCGCCCCTCTGCGAATGGCACCCGGGGCATGATAGACCCCCTTGCCCCCCCCCCTTTGCTACGCCACTGGGTTGTTGATATAAAGTTTTATGACATGTATTTGAAATCAAATCAAATAAATTTATTTAAAAAAATAAATGAGAGCGGAAATTTATATTATCAGTTTTCTTTTTCAAATAATGGAAATACCAAAGGGTTTAATGAATCATCTGATAGTCGTGATCGTATTCTTGTACAGAAATTAGATGCGATGGAAAACATTCGGTCACTTTCTGCTTTATACTTTTAATCGCATTAGCCAATAATAAAATATTTTGTGTATTCCAGATGTTATTTCTCGTCCTTTTCGGTAATGAATATTCTCTCTCTAATGCATCCAAATTATCTCCAGTGTCCGGCTCCATGACAGCTTGTGCATTAGCCAAATTGAATTTTTCTCTTAGCGTAAGATTGCAATACTCTGTCTTGCTAGATCCAGGTTCCTCGTTTGGCGGATTATAATCAGCCAAATGAGGAGCCTGGATCAGCAAGATAGCTAATAATTATTGGCTTTTTGCCTGAGAACTAACAATATAATTATTAGGTATTTCACTGACGATACGCACGCGGACAGTCTTTTGAGCATATCTATAGTCATAGGCGTAGCGTCGGGGGGGGGGGGGGGGGGGCACGGGGGAATGTGCCCAGTGGCGCAACCAGGGGGGGCAAGGGGCCCTGCCCCCCAAAGAAATAGAAATTGCATTATGAATATTGATTTTGCATTATAAATATTTTTATCCGTTCATCTCGCCCCCCCATGAATTATAAATATTTTATCCGTTCATCTCGGCCCCCCCCCAAGAAAAAATCCTGGGTGCGCCACTGCATGTGCCCCCCCAACTTAACTTGAAATAAATTAAAATGTTATTAGGAATTCAGTTAAAATCAGACAATTGTAGAAAACTTTTAAGAAAGTTGGTTTTTTCCGCCTTTTTACACTGTGAAAATGAACATTCCGATGTCTTTAGCCTTAACATAGTTTTTAACAATATGATCCATACCAAAAATTCGATGCTATATATTTTTTATCATTTTATTTATATTATATTTATTTTTCTCATTGTATAACTTTTGACTACTACTCAAACATCAATTCTATTGTTATTCAATTTTAAAAAATCATAATATTTCATATTTTAAGGACCGTCCGGTAGTCAATGCTCTGAGGAGGGCCCTAACTGAATTTGATTCGTGCCCCCCCCCCCCAAATGTTAGAAGCACGCTACGCCTGTGTCTATAGTACTATAATTCAACACGGATTTTGAAAGCTGCTGATTTGGTGTATGAAGAGGTTTTACTTAAGTTATTAGATTTGTATTTCTTCGTATTTCTGTTCTTGCTTTAATTGTTGACAGAAATTTTGTACTTATGTCATTATTTAGTTGTTCCGATTTCTTGGATAGAAAAGAAATTCATAGCGACTTCCTCTGAAAAAAAGTTATCCGGAAAAACCGAACCAATTTTCTACGTCTTTCGGTTTCGGTTATTGGAGTTCAAAACCGCGATTTTCGGTTTCGGTTTTAACCGAAACAGAAACCGAAGTCCAGATTTATTTATTTATTTATTTTTTATTTATTTAATTTTTTTTTTTGGGGGGGGGGGGGCAAGGTCGGCTCTTAGGGTTATATATATATATATATATATGTATAAGAAATAAACATCGTCTCATTTTAAATTTAAACTCATTTAGTATTAGGTCTACGATTATATAATTTTAGACTCTTGAAAAAAAAATACGACGGGCTTTTTTTTCTTGGAGGGGGGGAACCCCCCTCCCCGGAGCTGCCATTGAATATATGTTGCATGTTATGCACTCACGATAAAGTGAATTTTGCGCTCCACTGTTTCCAGGAAGATGCGTATAAAGCACACATATTAATTATCAAAAAGCTTCAAAATTTTAATTCCCGTCAAAATACCTCATTTTGATTTGAAACCGATCATTATGAACGAAACAATACATTTTCCAGCCTATACGCGGTCGAAGTGTGACGTCACGTCCGCCATTAGGGCACCTCCGCAATGGCGGCCCATGTTATTCTCCCATAGGACGGGTAAACAAATATTAATATCTCTTAAACTAACGAATATTATCTCCCTGCACGTCCTGAAATCGATGAAGGATCAAAAAATACCCTACCTCAAAAATTGAAGAATGTGATTTCGTGCAAGAATAAGAGCAGATGGTGTTTTAAAATTCCATTCCTCTAAGCCTATCTTTGACAGCGATAGGCTTAGAGAAAGTGATACTCTTGAAATTTTTTATTTATAGTGTTTGTGAATAGTTTTTTATGTTGTTTCTGTCTATGTGGATATTCTAACATAATATAAGATGAATTGGTAAGCAGATTTTATTCCCACTAACACTTATTTATCCCTAGTGCCATTGTATTTACAATTTGAATGTGTCGCTGATGGTAACGGTATTAAAATGTCACTTTCGATAAACATTATTACTGTAAAACTACTTATGTACCTTATTGTTCATTCGATTTTCCTCAAATATTTGTATGGTAGCTTTCTTAAAGCACTATAATCCATTTTGCAGAATGAAAGGGTTCTTGAAGTTGATATATGGGCTACTAAAGTATACTGTATTGTTGTTGTTTTTTATGTGTTAGATGTATGCTTTTATTAATTTCTTTACCTGTGTACTTGATTCCCTTCCCTTAAAACTGAATGGGTGTCTGAGTAGGATAGATTTAAGTCAATCTATTCTATGTCAGATTTCTTTTCAGTTAAATCCATGAAACTATAAGATTACTGACATACTTTATGGCTACCGAATATTTTTTCAGCCACTGATTTCATGCATCCTTTTTGTTGCTGGCTGGGTTTTATGATGGAATTGTTTGATTTAATATTAGTGTGTTATCAACCGTAGTTTAATGCAGGACTCTTAAAGTAGGAAGTATGAAATAATTTATTTGTTTTGCATTGTTCTTATATCATACAGTTAGTGGAAGTGATACTCTTCAAATTCTTTTTAATGTTTATCAACAGCTTTTTTTAAATGTTGTATCTGTTTATGTGAATAATGTAACACAGTAAGTAGATGTTTTCCCCAATAATATGCCTATTAAAGCTTTTTTGTTGTTGTTTTGCATTATAAATATTGAAAAGTAGTGTTGGGTAACATTGTTTCAGCTATGTATTCTTTATAACTACTTATGCTTCATAAACAATAACTTTACATTTATAGCAGACAAAAAAAATAAACTGATTGCTGCAACATTCTCATTTATTTTTTTTAAAATGAAGTAGTGTTTATTTTTAACGTTTCGTAATTTGTTTCAATTGTAACATTTTTTGTTCAAATGCATAGTCATGTTTTTTTTCTTTATTTCATGAATTTATACAAGACACTTCATCATGATATCCTGGTTTGAAATTTTCACCTTTTTTAACAATCAAAAAAGTTTCATAGATAGAGGAGAAAAAGCTCTGGCTAGTGATATTCAGTTGTTTGATAACAATCCTGGAAACAGCTTGATTTTATCTAAAGTGCAAGCCTCTATGAGAGACAGATATATAATGTGACAGTAACTTGTACATATAGCAACATTTGTTTCTTTAATATTTATATTTTATGGTAGTAATTAAGATAATTGTTTTTCCTTTTCATAATAAAATATATTAATTTCTGATGTTAATTTATATGTATACCTTTTTGCCAAATATGGAGCTATGAGAGAGACTATAACCAGTACAATTTTTTTTTGTCTCGTTATTCTTTTTAAATTGTTTTTTCATTTCTGTTGTTAATGTATATCTATATTTTTTTGTATTTGTAATAAAAAGGCTGTAATGAGATTTCTGTGTTCTTTCTTTCACATTATGAATGGAATGTGATATAAGTTCTGTAAAACTTGACTTTCTGTATTTTGAGTAACATTTTAAATAGTCACCAAAATGAAGAGATTTCAAAACATACCTCCAAATGCAATGGTTAAAGCATAGTTATTAAAATACATGTAATGGAAACTGTAAACTTTTTATCTAAAAAAACTCACCAAAGGGATTAAACAAAAACATGTTAAGATATAAACAAAAAGATTTTATTTTTTCACCAATGGATTTTACAAATTTACCAAAGTGGCACAAACTTACTGAAGCATATTGATTAAAATAATATGGGATGTTATCAAGAATTTGAAAACTTTTTATTCTTTGTATAGCTCGTTCAACATGAACATGTATATATTTTAATTTAGTGGTAAATTTATCCTCACTTTCTGTGAATTGTGGATTTGTTAAGAATGGGGGAATATTTACTGATACACCTTGAGGCAATAGGTCAAGTATTAAAAAACCTTTATCTGTTAATATTAGATCTCCAGGATTCCACAATTTTATTAAACCACATTCCTTGAAAAGGGTTTTTTCAGAAGTAGATCCTGGCCGCAATTTACTAATGAAACAAATTGCACCATTAGGAGCTAGGCTATCAATCCTTTTAAAGTTAGCCTTTCTTATACTGTGAAAAAGTCTGCCTCTGAGCCTTCGCAGAGATTTTCAATAAATATTTCTGTTGTGTTTATTAAAAAGTAGCAATTAGGGAAGTCAGGGTTGTTTATTGAATGTTGAATTTTATTATTGACATTAGCACTAAACTGTCATTCTCACTGATTTGAGAAAATTGAAATTTCACATTTTTTGCTGCCAACAATAACTGCAGCTCTTTATTTTTTCCTTTAGTTGGTGTATCTCTGCTTTTACCAATAGTGACTCTACATCCACTCTACTTTTATCTTTAACAGCACTCTGTTTTCTAAAGGAATAATACTAAGAATATTAAATAACGGCATAAATGAACATTAAGAAAACTCATAATAAATTTATTGTTAAAAATGTGCATTTGATTTGTGAAAAGCTAAGTACAACAAATAGAAGTTTTAATTATTTATGAGATTAATATATTATCTATAATACTACTACATAACATAAACAATAAAATTACTTGTAATTTGGATCAGATGAGTTATCATCCTTCTCTCATATTTAATTTCAATGTATAAAATGACTATGTCCTCAGTTCTGAGAATCAAGTACATTTAGTACTTATTGTAAAGAAAACATGTGAAATTAAAAAAGCTGTTATTAAAAACGCATGTACTTCTTTCCTTTATGAGCAGGAAGTTCAATTTGTTGCACTTTATTACTGTCAAAAATTGTTGGATTATTTCTTTTATCCCCTCCTTTAAAATGGTAGCTATATAATCTGGAATCTCTACCAGGTTTTCTGTCACTACGTCTGAAAAATACCAAGATCAATAAACTTTAAAACATTTGCATGTTTTATTTATTACATATACATTCAAAATTATAATTATTCGGTTTCCCTTGTATCACTGAATTGAAGCTCACTAATTTTATGAATCTAACCTACATGTTCCCTCCATATATATTTTCATGCAAAAAAATCTATCATTATTTGGTTTGCAGACAATTTGACAAACAATAACTATAAAATTTAAGACAAAGAAACTATTGTAGATTTCTGTTTATAATAGAAGTCCTGAAAAATTTTCTAAATAAAAAAAAAATTTCATCCTAAATTAAGAATTTTTTAAAGCTTAAATACAACAAAAATTCAGTATGTATCATCTAAAACATTTAAAAAAATTGAATAGCTTTTGAATACCATAGATTTACTATAACATGGAGACCAAGAAATGTGAAATTAACATATGTGAAAAAATGTACTCATAAATTAAAAATGAGAATATTAAAACTTCTATTTTCAAAATTACTTTGCCATTCAGGTCCACAGAGCATGCTTTTCATTCTTTGGAAAGTGGTAGAAGGAACAATGATTTTAACCATTTTATGCTTGCAGTCTGCAGAAAAGCATATGACCATTTTTTAACTTAAAAAAAAAACACCTGTATTAAACATCTAAATGATAAACACATTATTCCCTTAAAACATGAACAAATGAATTTTATAATCTTTACTTATTAAATAATGCTACATTTTAAACCAACAAAGATGTACAGACTTTAACAATATAAAAACGATTAAAAAAGAATCAACTGTTTATACATATATATATATATATATATATGAAGACCTTGGGGGTAAAAAGTGATAAACCACATTATTGTAGTTTAGAGATAAACAGATTTATATTTTCATAAAATATTTGCTATTACATATTTCAAATTGCAAAACTTGTTGCTAAACATTTTTTTGTACATAATACCCTCCTTAAAAATGTCATTAAGAGAAAAAGTAATAAAGTCAACATTTATTTCAATTTTAACACACTGAACAATTTAATGTAGCTATAAATATGAGGGTTATAATTGTTTACATGCAATAGCAGTTAAAGAATGAAGAGGGGATGGCCACTGCTTTTTTTTGCACAAGCAATTGTGTACTTTTTATATTGTAAAAATTCATAATGCGATTAGCAGACAGTAATATCTTTTCGTTTAACTGACTTAAAAATAATGAGTGCAAACAGTGTCAACATTGTAAAAAGACAAAAGCATTATTCATATAATGCCTAATAATGGTACAATATATTAGTAAAATATTGTCCTAATAAGCATTTTACATTACCGTATGTAAATAGTTACAAACTATATTGCAGACTATGGTGTCAAACATATCTACATACAATCTGCAACACGTACCTGCACAAGTTCTGATGAACTTTCACCATCATATGGGAAGAGATGTGGGTTATCATTTTTTACCTCCCCCGAGATCCTCATATATATAAAACACATTGTGTATGAATTTATAAGAATATATATATGAGTGTATTTATTTATATGTTATATATATATATATATATATATGTGTGTGTGTGTATTAATTTATATATATATATGTATATAAACAGTAATTGATAACACTCTATAACATTAAATAAAACATATCCGCCTTAACACCAGCCAGTAACAAAAAGGATACATGAAATGAATCTCTGAAAAAAAACAAAAAAAAAACAGCCATTAGTCTGTTATTTATGAAGCATAAAGAGTTATAAAGAATACATAACTGAAATAATGTTACCAAACAGTACTTTTCAAAATTTATAATTCAAAACAATAACAAGTAAGCTTTAACAGACATATTATTCGGAAAAACATCTACTTACTGAATGTTACATTATTCACATAAACAGATACTACCGAACATAAAAATAAGCTGTTAATAAACATTAAATAAAGAATTTCAAGAGTATCACTTCTAACTGTATGATATAAGTACAATGCAAAAGAAATCAATTATTTCATGCTTCATACTTTAAGAGTGCTGCATGAAACTAAGGTTGATAACACACTAATACTAAATCAAACAATCCCATCATAAAACCAGCCATTAACAAAAAGGATGCATGAAATCAATGGCTGGAAAAATACTTAGCCATAAAGTCTGTCAGTAATCTTATAGTTTCATGGATTTAACTGAAAAGAAATCTGACATAGAATAGATTGACTTAAATCTATCCTACTCAAGACACCCATTCAGTTTTAAGGGAAGGGAATCAAGTACACAGGTAAAGAAATTAATAAAAGCATACATCTAACACATAAAAAACAACAACAATACAGTATACTTTATTAGCCCATATATCAACTTCAAGAACCCTTTCATTCTGCAAAATGGATTATAGTGCTTTAAGAATGTTACCATACAAATATTTGAGGAAAATCGAATGAACAATAAGGTACATAAGTAGTTTTACAGTAATAATGTTTATCGAAAGTGACATTTTAATACCGTTACCATCAGCGACACATTCAAATTGTAAACACAATGGCACTAGGGATAAATAAGTGTTAGTGGGAATAAAATCTACTTACCAATTCATCTTATATTATGTTAGAATATCCACATAGACAGAAACAACATATAAAACTATTCACAAACACTAAATAAAAAAGTTCAAGAGTATCACTTCATCTAAGCCTATGTTTCATATCGGATAGGCTTATCGAATTGAAATTTTAAAACACCATTTGCTCTTATTCCTGTACGAAATCACATTCCTCGATTTTTGAGGTAGGGTATTTTTATCCCCTTCATCGATTTCAGGACGTGCAGGGAGATAATATTCATTAGTTTAGGAGATATTAATATTTGTTTTTCCGTCCTATGGGAGAATAACATGGGCCGCCATTGCGGAGGTGCCCAACATGGCGGACGTTACGTCACCACTTCGACCGCGTATTCGATAGACGTTAACGACGCTGGACAGCCAATCATTACTCATTATAGGACGCGAAAACTTTTGGGGGTGAACTAATCTCAGTTTTGTGATCCTCGATCCTACCGAATGAACACTTAAATGCATCCTTTGATACTCTTTCTGAATCGACGCCCGCTTATTTAAACTTAATTTGTATGCAAATCGATGGAGCAAGTTGAACTAAATTTCAGGTATCAGGCTAGATATTACGCACCATTTCGCCTCAAATAAAGTCCAAGACATTTTGCGGGGAATTGGGACATTTGAGGAGAAGGGTAAGGAGGAAGATAACAATTTTATTTCTTTTATGTCTGGTATACTATCTGCTTTATTTATTCCAAGGCTTTTAGCTATTAAATTAGTTCCTTGCATTTACATCCATAAAAGTATCATTATAAATCCAATATATAAAAATGAAAATTTGTCTGTCTGTAATTGTATAGAAATCCACTGTTTAGAAGCGATGATCGTGAAATTTTACATACAGGCGTCGTTAAACACAGCTCATGCGACTAAAAACTTCCTGAATCGAAATTAATTACCGTTAATTTTTAAGTAATAAAAAACCAACTTTTTTGACTAATAATTAACATGGAAATGTAAGATTAAGTAATATTTTATAATTTATTTTCATAATTATTATGAAAGATAATTAAAGGTATATCTTAAATAACATCTCTCGTCACGAGTCCTAAATTTTTTTAACCTAATAACTGGATAATTATTAGGCAAAAATTTAAGACTAAAGATGCTTAGTCTTAAAGACAAAGTCTAAATATCTTTAGTCTTAAATGTTTAGTCTTATTTTTTTTCTCGTCATGTCACAAGTCCTAAATGTTTAGTTTGGACTCGTGACATGACGAGAGATGTAATTTATGATGTACATTTAATTATCTTTCATATTATAATAATTAGGAAAATATATTATGAAATATTACTCAATCTTACATTTTCAAGTTAATTATTAGTTCATAGTTCGAAATCTGATGGGTTTAAAAAAACCTGTCATGTAAATATAAATTAACAGCAAACCGTCTGTTGTACACCGTATCCACGAACAGATTAAATGCAACAAGCAACATTTAAAGAGCTTTAAAACCAACAATTTTTGTGAGGAGTTACCCATTTGCGGCGAAGGATAAGGAGGAAGATAACAATTTTATTACTTTTATGTATGGTATATTATCTGCTTTATTTATTCCTCTACTTTTAGCTATTAAATTAGTTCCTTGCTGTAAACATCCATAAAAGTATTATAAATATTATATAAATGAAACTCATTATTTCCACTGATCTTGACTTTTTGCTTTGAAACTGCTTTGCAAACCATATAATATGCTCTTAAAATATGCTAGAAGAAAATGAAGGATAAATGCAGTTAGTTCTCGGTTTAGCGCCGTTACACAAAGATGTCAACACGAATAGTCAACCAGCTATTAAGTACTAAAAAAAAATAATAATAATACTCGTGACATGACGAGAGACGTAATTTAAGACATACATATAATTATCTTTTATATAAGAAATATATATATGAAAATAAATTGTGAGATATTACTTAATCTTACATTTCCAAGTAAATTATTCATCCATCGTTCGAAATTTGGTGGGTTTTAAAACCTGTCATTGAGATATATACTGCTGGCCATTAAAATTGCAACACCAGGAAGGAGATAAAATAACAAAGCTTTACTTATTGTATACAGCATAATAGCAAGAAAACATGATTAAATTTGTAAGCAATTTGGAGGTATACAGGGTCCGAAATTAATACACACAGCTGCCGCCTCTGGCAGCTAAAACGGCTCTAACCCGTTTAGGCATCAAGTCGAACTGAGCTTGATTGATAAATACGGCCAAGTCATTCCATGATGCTTGAAGTCTATGCCACACTTCATAAATCGTAGGGGCTGGAGAGCGGTGGCGGCCCAGTCTCTCCGCAACCCATGACCAAATGTTTTCAATGGGTTAGAAATCTAGAGAACGTGCTGGCCAGGGCAACAGTCAAATACCCTCTGTGTCGAGGTAACGGGCAACACGCGGTCTTGCGTTATCTTGTTGAAAGATGATGTCTCCGAGACCTCGAAGATAAGGCACAGCCACGGGTCTTAAGATATGAGAAATCTAACGCTGGCTGTTCAGATTACCGACGACGTGAACAAGTCGTGTCGTGTACTCGATGTCTGCCCATACCATCACACCTGTTGCAGGGCCCGTATGACGATATAGAATGCAAGCAGGCCAGTGCGTTCTCCTCGGTGCCTCTAGACATGCATACGTCCATCATGATGCTGCACTCAGAACCGGGACTCGTCTGGAAAGACGACGTGGTGCCACTCTTGTATCCAGTTTTGTCGTTGGGTGCACCACTGTCGCCGCGAGTCTCTATACTGCAGTGTCAAGGGAAACCGCAATAACGGTCGCCGTGCAGACAGTCCATGCTGCTCCAGATGTTGTCGCACTGTCCGTGAGGATACTTGTCGTGCTGCGAACAAGACCATTTCCTGACTCGAGGTCTGTGATGTGGCTGAACGATCCTGCAAGGCCGACCTGGCAACATGTTTGTCTCTCGGGTGTTAGTAACGGGAGGCTATTGAGATCCTGCATGGTGTTCAGTATGACCCTCCTGAACCTATCGATTCCATATTCGCATGACAGTCGTTGGATTCCGACCAATGAGAGTAGCAATATAGAACAATAAACTGCAGTCTGGATAGGCCACGATCCTATCCAGAGTGCTAGTAGCCGTTTCTCCTTCTTATACGAGGCATATCACGATCTTCTCACAAACAACCAATATTCAAATGCAATGAGAAACCCGCTGCGTAATTTTCCTTTTATAAAGAATTTGAGGAGTCGTCTCTCTCTCCTGCGTTGTTCGATTGCGCTTAAATGCTAATCATTTGCATATCCCTACATCTTCTTCCTTTCATGCGAATTTGATGTTTGTATCATCCCTCCTTCATGGTGTTGCAGTTTTTATGGCCAACAGTGTATATCAGTGTATATTAACTGCAAACCGTATGTTGTTAACCGTATCCATGAACTAATTAAACGCAACAAGTAACATTTAATGAGCTTTAAAATTATGCACCTCTACAGCATATTTCGGTAAAATTTCCATGCATCATACATTTAAATCATGTGAAGGGATTCTAAAAGCATTACCGAAAGTTCCATTTCTCTTATTAAGAGAGTGCCAGAGAGACTACCATACTTGCATGTATGTCTCCAATTGATTACCGAACTGTATAAAATGCAGAATTAAATCCCATTCCTCGTCCCCAAATCTGCAATATTTTCAATTAAGTTAATGAAATTTGTTTTAAATGTGATTTTCTAAAGTGGGGCATTTAGTGAATTGTCTACAGAGGCAATCATAACCACAACGTTCTGCGACTTGCATAATTACACCTGCTAGCTTAAAATTAGTCACCATTTTAAAATTCTCTTGGGAGTTTTAAGGAACTGTTTCTACCCTCTTTAATAAGATTTTAGTAATGCAAGTCAAACAGCTTACTGTAGCCATTTCCCTTTTGAAGATATTTAATTTTGGGAAACGCAAACCGTTTCTGTTATACCCGAGTGAATGACTTGAAATATTTTTCTTGTATTAGGATAGATGATTTGTTTGTTAAGATCACGCCCGGCCTTTTAGAGCTGAACGTTAGCACAGACCCTCAACCCGTTAAGGCCCCTTTTAAAGACGAAGGAAACTTTCAAAAGTACATAAAATTAAAATGTTCATGCTTTTAACATACTTATTATTTTCCATTTTTAGTATATTAACAAAAGTTTACACTAGCGTTAAACTTCGAAAAATTAGCTGTAACATATACAAAAATACGTTATCTTGTCCTAGATTATATTAAAAAATAAAACATGTTCCCCGTTATTTATTTTAAAAATATTTATCAATCTTTTTTCCTTGGGGCGATTCTTCGAATATATCTGAGCAGTAAATTTTCTTGGCAGCGTCAAAATTGATATGTATTCGAGTAAAGATAGCTTAAAAATTTGCTGAACCTAGAAGTAATTGTAATATAATTTCTCTTGATGGATTCTTAGATAAAAATGTATGAAAAAGACAATGGTAAAAAGGCTACCACCCGGCGGGGCTGCGTAGGGCCAATATTGTGGATTTTCCAAAATGGCCACCGTGTTATGTGAATTGAAAGTTAAGGTCAACATGGAGATATATATCATCTGAGATTTTGAAAGGAAATCTATTTTTTAACCATAACTAGAGTTAATTCTAAATATAAACTGTTTATTATTTTTAAAAAATTTACATCTTCAAATAATATCCATACTATTATATAAAAGAGGATTTTGTGTGTGTGTTTGTGTGTAGTCGTATATTTTCCGCAAGAACGCAAAAACTCCTGAACCGACTGGGCTGAAATTTTACATGAGAGTAGGTAATAATCTGAACTACACAAAGGACTATTCGTGTTTCAAAAATCTCATCTCCTAGGGCTCCACCTCGTTGGCCCTTATGGACATTGATTTATTTTCATGATTACCATAGAAACAGTAAATGCAATGTAAAATTTTAAAATCATCTTGCTTTTTTATGACTACACACACTCACAGACATTACCTTCAAAAAAAATATATTACATGTATTATTAAAAATAAACACAGTTTACATTTTAGCAACGTTTATTATAGAAAAGTGATTAATTTTTTTTATCATAGCGATTTCAATTCCAAAATTTTTACTCGTGTTACATATTACAGTGATTTTTTTTTTATTGCGGTAGTGGCCTAGTTAGTTTGTCCTCCTCATCAACATTGACACATGCAGAATTGCAGCAACTGATGTCTCGATAATCGGTGCAAGTAATTGTGCATAACATTTCTTGCCTTCTACAAATGCATTGTCGGGTAGAACATTGAATTGTGGTACAACCGCATTTCACAAACTTCATCAAGTGGTCTGGCACTGGTGCTTTTGACATGTTTATAGGTGTTAGCTTTCCTTGACTTAGTTCCCAACCCCATTTTAATAGGTCAGTTTCAATACCTAGCCATTGTTGAATTTGATGGTACACTCTTAAGTTGTGAAAAGAGTTCGCATCTGTCGTTGGGGGTAATGATTCTGGTTTTGCATGACTGGTGGATTTAGTTTCCTTTGTTGTGAACATTCGAAGTCTAAGCCCAGTTCTTTCAGCCACTCCTGTACCAGTCATTACAAATCCAATGCATCCAAGGAAGCTCATTATTGTATGTAGCCCACCTAATCTTAGGATAGTTTTCCTCAAAATACTTGTATTTGGTTCATTGCAAATAATACTCAAAGCCTTATGGAACAGAGACTGATCGAAAGTCAGAACAGGTGATTGATTGTATTTTTCAGCATGATCAGCAACAAACAGTAGGGTTGAGAGAATACAAGTTTCGTTTCTTGGATCTATGTCTATCATTGGCAAAAATACTACTGATGATACCCTTGGGTGATCACCTTTGTGGAGAAGCTAATAAACTTCTTGCCATGCTGGTACCCAGGGCCCGACTTAGCCTAATTGGGGCCCGGGGCAAAAACTTCTTTGGGGGCCCTCCTCTGCTTCACTACTTCAGTAATGAAGAACTTAATACTTATTACTAAACTTTCTATTCGATTTGGGGGCCCCCTCTGATGTGGGGGCCCGGGGCAACTGCCCCGTATGCCCCTGCCTTAGTCAGGCTCTGCTGGTACCGTCGGTTTTAAAAGACGTGACATATTCCACAATATGTCCAGATTTTCCGTAGTGACATGATACTCGATTTCATTGACATGCTTATGCTTCAAAAATCTCATTCCACTAGCCCGAGAAGGATAAACTGTGATGGGAATTTTCCTCACCTTTTTTAGTTCTTCAAAAGAAACATTACGTTTCTTGATGACCGTCGAAAACTTCCCTGCTGGAACTACATTAGCTATAATACCCAAGCCATGGAAAGTTCCACTAGCAACTAGGGTAATTATATTGTGATCAATGTTGTCAGCAGCATATTGAATGAAACGCTCAGGAGATGAGGATTGTGAAAATTCAGGCATACTTGTACCTCTTTGTGCAGCAGTTGAATGTTCAAATTTCTGCACCTCTGCATATGAACTACAAAAGCCCATATGGTTGACAGACTAGACTATGAATTTTGAGCTTGTGTTGTCGTACAGTTGGACTCCAAGTCCTATCTGTAATGGTGTCACTAACCCTCGAGGACGCACAACTTGCATAATTGCCTGTCCGATAGCAGATATCTTTCTGTTCTTATTTGTCTTATTGGTGACAGTAACAACTTTAATTTTTCAGGAACATAATTAAAATTGTATTCTAAACTACCTATGTCCTCAATGGAAGGATATTTGTTAGATCAATAGGAATATCTTTAGTCTCGTTCCGTATTAATTTAGCTGCAGCTGCAATAAGGTTCATTTTATCTTCTCCAGTGTCTTCATTGGTTTTGATTTGTGATAATCCTGCAACACATAAGAAGCTGTACTTTGAAGGTGACATTATCTTTACTGCCAGCTATTGTGCCAATAAAGATTTCATTCTTAAAATAATATATTAGCCTCTGTTTCATAAACTAACTGAATAAAGTTCATATTCGCAGGTTGCAGGAAGAGATTCTTTCATTTTATTAGTTAAGTCTCTTATGGTTCTCTTATTAATAAATATTAGTTAAGTCTCTTATTAATAAATCTGTATTAATTGTTCTTCGTCGTTTTCTCTCATGTATACATTATAACTTTTTAAAATGTTTCATGACATACTTCATCCTCTACGCAACCTGGCGGAGCTTTAGGAATGTCACTAAATTAATGTGGTGTTGATTTTCCATTTCGAAAGCTTACTAGACACTGTCCAACAGTAACATGAAATTCTGCTATTTTTCGTATACATATTCTATGTATTCCTTCAAGTCCTTTTTCAGTCAGAGACGACACCTCATAACTGTCATGAATAATTATTTCACAAATAATACAGATTTTGCTGTCCATTTTTATCAGTTATCGTCATAATAAATTGTATTAAAAGACACAATGCAAAACTTTTTTAACGATTTAAATTAAATTACAACACTACTACTGAACACAATCATAATCTAGACAAATTATTTACAACAACAATTGATATCACCATATCGCACAATACTGTCAGCTGGTACAAAATAATCATTACTCCCAACTTAAAATCCATAAAACTAAATTTCCCGAATAGCAGTAAAATATCACAATTGTTTAGGAACTATGTTTTCCTAATAAAATGTTACTAAAAATACTTGTTATACACTGAAATGTGCGCAATTTAATTCTTTAAATTTTACTCATTTACATATTTAAGCTACTTGTAATATTTTAGGACTTGTTGGCTATGAACCTAATAATTACAGCGGCCATTTTGAAAATTCCGCCATATTAGGCTTACGTACCTCCAGGGAGGGGTAGACTTTTCACCATAGTTTTATTCAGGCATTTTTACATGCGAATCCATTCACAGAAATTATATTACAATTACTTCTAGGTTAGTTATATATATGAATATATATATATATATATATATATATATATATATATATATATATATATATATATATATATATATATATATATATACTGCATAACTAACAATTTTACTCGTCAAATGTGGTCACGCCAATCGAGCTCTTTCCTGAGACATTGCCATAGCAATTCAAGTTTATTGGCATTTTGTATCGGCACAGGAACCTCCATCTGATGACTCCATGCCAGTTAGGAAATTAAAAAAGTTGCCATTTAGTGTTAACTTATACAAATACTAGCTGAATACCCGTGCTTCGCTAAGGACTACATTACGATTAAATAAAACGGTCAATGTATGCAATTAATGCCATATATATATATATATATATATATATATATATATATATATATATATATATATATATATATATATATATATATATATATATATATATATATATATATAATGCAACGGTTAATGTAAACAATTAGTTTGTATGTATAATATCTATAAAACATACCAATTTGAGTTAAATTCTAAAAAAACTTCCATCTCAATTAATCAGTTAAATTTTATCTTTTACCGCATTTTAATATTTTTTGTCAATTTATGTCGTTGTTATGCACGTGACGATAAATTAATTTAAAGTGTCACAAAAAGAAAAGAAACCACGTGATCAGCATTTAATAAATTAAATTCTAAAAATTCATCTTTAAAAATTCACCCAAAATCAGAAACTGGAGGTAAAGATTCGAAAAAGATTTCATTTTAAAGGAATTTTTAGGATCTTTCTCGTGATATAAATTTTATAACCCCCAAATTATTATTTTAAATGCAAACTTAAAAAAAGTTACAAAAACAGGTTAAAAATTTAATTTAAAAAATCTAAGAAGAATTTTTCAAAACTCTTTCTTAGTGCACCCCTACACTATAATAAGAATGGCCATGTAAAATTTCAGCCCTTCAGGTCCAGCGGTTTGGTCTGTACGTTGTATGTCAGTCAGTCAGTTACGGAACTGTTTTATATGTATATAGATTTTTATTACTATCTTTATATCGTAACATTGACTTCATGCGCACGCATTATTTTCCTATGCTTTTTTTATTATTATCTTTATAATAGCGTAATTTTCATATGATTTTAAACAACAATCGTTTTTCACTCGCATTCAATTGGCTGTTAAAACTTTATATTTGCACCCTATTTAAAAGAAGTAGGGTGTAAATTTGTCAAAGAGGATGTTTCAACACCCAACTTCAAAGAAGTAGGGTGTAAATTGTAGGGTTGAAAGTTGGTAAAATCAAAATTTTGTGCAATATATTTAATTTTTCGATTAAAAGTATTTTTTTCTAAAAATTAATTTATTTCGCTTGAAAAGCTAAATATTTTATGCGCGCGGTTTATATTATTATTACTATCTTTTTATTGTAACGTTAACTTCATGCGCGAGCATTATTTTCTTATGTTTTTTTTATTATTATCTTTATAATAGCTTTATTTTCATATGGTTTTAAACAACTATCGTTTTTATTCATATTATGTTGGGTTTTTTTTAAATTAAAAATTAAGGGTAGTTAATTTCGATTCCGGAAGTTCTTATTATCTTTATTTTCATATGCTTTTTCATTTACGAATTATTCAAATGTTGGTTAAAAAACTTTTGTGTAATTTATACATTTGCATGTGTTTAATTATTGAAATTAATAAATTTATATTTATGGAGAGGATGTTTCAGTTTTTAGTGGTACTATGATGAAAGGCTGAATCTACCAAAATTCTGAGGAGTTTATTATGGAGAGAAAAGGAATTTAATAAGTAGAGGATGTTTATAGGAGTTAAATGGTTTGCAGCCCTCAATCAAACACTTCGATTTTTAAGAGGGACGCTGGAGTCATATCATGGTTCTATTGGAAATTTCTGCTAAACCTGTAATTTCAGCTTTTTTATTTGCCCCAATGATGAGAGGCTAAATCTAGCTCAATTCTGAGGAGTTTATTATAAATTTATATATTTTGACATTGGGTTTTCCTTTTATTCATGTGTATAAGATTTCACGTGGTTTTTTTTCTATGTTATTTATACTGTGTTTAGTTTTAAATTAATTTTGGTTAACAAACATTAGAGAATTTGACTTTTTTACTTTTCAGATTTTAGTACTACAATGATGAAAGTCTGAAATTCTGAGATGTGTATAACATTTCACATATATTTTTTCTATGTTATTTATACTGTGTTAATTTTTAAATTGATTTTGGTTAACAAACATTCTTAAAATCCTGGGCATTGCCGGGTACTTCAGCTAGAATTAAAACATTTGAACAGAACAACGTCTGTCGGGTCCGCTAGTGTATGTATATATATATATATATATATATATATATATATGACGAGCTCGCTACCTACACCCTTCCCAGTACGTCGTCTTACATCCAAACTTTTCTCCTTCTTAATCTATCTTTACTTAATTATTAAAGTTATGGCAGTCAATGAATTAAAAGGCCGGTGGCAAAGAACTACAATTAATATATCGAACATCGTTTATTTCCAAAATCTTAAGCTACCCGATTCAATCTGATAAATTAAATCCAACAGTCATCAAGCTCCCAAGCGACGCGTGACTGTCTTAATCAAGAGTTTCCCGCCGTCTGAAGAAAACGCTATTGTTTTTCTCCATCCAAAGCCACCGCGCATGCCCACATGATCTCTGTGACGCATACACCGGAGTTGGACCATAGGCGTGGCCACAGATGTCAATCAATCCAAAGGGAAATCCCCCGATTTCTCTCGATGTATTTCGAACCAAGATATGAGAATAGTGGCGAATTACGCCACGACAATAAATTAATTACTAAGCCCCCTTTAAATTTAGAATAATTATTTCGTTCCCGCTTAAGTCCGACATATATATATATATATATATATATATATATATATATATATATATATATATATATATATATATATATATATATATATATATGTTTCAATAAGAAATTTGTGTGTGTTAGTATGTGTTCCTTCCTTATTCTGTGTTAATACTCTTTACTAAAATGTAAACCACTTAACATGTACCTAAAATATTGAAACTACAAGTATTAAATTTGTTTAAGAACAAAAAGTTTGACTCAAAAACAAATGAAAGAAGGAATAACACACACAAGCAATACTGAGCCACCCTCTTTCAACTGTTACAGCTTTAAGATGGCATAAACAGAAACACTTTCAAGAAGAGTTTTCCCACTTCAGAAAGTGGAATTCATATCTCTGAGACAGAAAGAAGGGGAAAGTCTAATGTAAAATAAGAATGAAATTGTTTTTTAATTTGTTAAAGGGGATATGATCTAAAACTGCCTGAATAAACTACAGATGCTAATTCCAAAATTTTGAAAGAATTTATTAAGAAATGGTGATTGCATTAATTGTAGTATATTATGTAATAAGTTTAAACATATTAATTGAAAATGAACATTATTAATTGCATTTCTTTCTCTCAAAAATGTAATTATCACTAGAGCATAATGAACATGGGTCTTTTGCCTCTGATGAACAGATATGTTCAGAAATATCTTTTGCAAATTAACAAACTTTTTATAAATAGTCAACTTCATTTATAAATTGTTCTTACTTACAGCCCTCATATTTGAATTTCTTTCCCTTTGATTATTTCTCTGTCATCCTCATAGAATGTCATCGATCTTACTCATTTACTGATATTCTTGTTGGAAATACATACCTAATACATTGCACCTTTGCAAATTTATTACAATAGAGCTCCATGTGTGAAACGATAGGAAGTTCTTGCCTTCATTTTTACATAGTTTTATCAGTGACACTGCATGAAGCTGCTTTATAAAAAAGAAAAAACTCATGAAATGAATTCCCTGGAAAACCTTTAAAAGAGAGAAAAGTGCAACAAAGGGCTATAACACCATCATAAAATACTTCCAACACATTTCTGTTAGGGACCCAAAAATCCTTAAACCTTCAAAATTTTAAATTTTTCGAAATTTTAATATATTAATCTATAAATTTTATATATTAGTCTTTATTTATATATATATATATATATATATATATATATATATATATATATATATTTGTGAAATTTTAATATTTTAGTCTTTGTATAAAAAGTAAGGCCAGTTTACAAATTCCTTCTGATTAACAGGTCGCAGAAAGTCCATGTGACCCATACTGGACTATTTGTACCACCATGAGAAATTCAAGCATATAAACCACACAACTAATATAAATCAATTTAATAATTCCAAACCTGGTGATGAAATAACTAAATGTTCATTTCATATGTCTGCCCACAGGACTCTACTGCTTTTTGTAAGTTGTGGCCGAGATCTAAGGCCACGGCGCTTTTTGTAACTTTCATCATGTAAACACCACACATTTTCTTTATCCACTCCCTGGCTAAGTCTAGCAATCTCTTTAGTGTTCTACAATGTGGTGCAATACTGCTAATGTCTTCACAATATTGCATGAATAAAGTTACTTGGATAATGTATCTGCTTTCATCTTCACGACTGTGTCTCCAATTCATTAAAATGTTTATGCATCAATCTCCATCCTATGAGAGATTGCCCTATCAGTGTGATCTACATATTCATCCTAAAGTCAGTCTTCATTTTGTATGTGTATTATCACACACACACCTATATATATATATATATATATATATATATATATATATATATATATATATATATATATATATATATATATATATATATATATATATATATATATATATATTTGTTTCAATAAGAAACTTGTGTGTGTTATGTTATCTTTCCTTATTCTGTGTTAATACTTTTTACTAAAATGTAAATCACTTAACATGCACCTAAAATATTGGAATTACAAGTTTTAAATTTCTTTATGAACAAAAAGTTTCACTCAAAAGAAATGAAATAAGGAGTAACACACATGAGCAATACTGAGACACCCTCTTTCAACTGTTACAGTTTTTAGGTGGCACAACTATAAACACTTTCAGAAAGAATTTTCCCACTTCAAAAAGTAGAATTCATATCTCTGAGACAGGAAGAAGGGGAAAGTCTAATGTAAAATAAGAATGGAAATGCTTTTATAATTAAAGGGGATATGATCTAAAACTCCCTGAATTAAACAAAGATGCTAATGCCAAAATTTTGAAACTTTTTTTTAAGAAATGGCAATTGCATTAATTGTAGTATATTATGTAATAAGTTTAAACATATTAATTGAAAATGACAAAAAAAAATTGCATTTCTTTCTCTCAAAAATGTAATTATCATTAGAGAATACTCTCAAAAATGCAATTATCACTTGAGCATAATAAACACAGGTCTTTGCCTCTGATGAACTTATTTGTAGAAAAACATCTTTCATAAAAGAACAAACTTTTTTATAAATAGTCAACTTCATTTATAAATTGTTCTTGCTTAGAACCCACATATTTGATTTTCTTTCCCTTTGACTATTTCCTCTGTCATCCTCAAAGAATGCCATCGATCTTATACATTTCATTCACACATCTTTTCTCACTGCATATGTAGACTTTATTCATTTTATGATCAAGCAAGAAAAAAGCTACCTTATGTCAAAAATGCAAGGGTAAAAAAATGAATCATTTATTAGCATTTCAGCTTTATTAAACTGAGTATAACTGGTGATTTTCATATGCTCTTAAATACAATCAAGTTATGTTTAAGGCTGCTATGTACAAACCCCACTGGATTCCCTCACCTCAATGTTAACCTATGGAGAAAATTTGTCCACGGATTGCCGACTTCGATTCAAAGATTTTTTTTTTTTAAATTGTACTCCGTCATAGAGAAAGAAATTTTACACCTGTGTACCGGTTTCGTTTTTTATTTAAAATGCAATTAATATTTTTAAATTTAAATTATTCGGGGAAAAATCTGGTATAGTGTGTTTTAAACGCTCATAAATTCCTTCGGTGGACGAAATTTATAAAATGAATCCGGTAGAGTACTGCAGAAAAGATCAGGCTATCTGACAATACCAATTTTATTTGATTATCAGCATTTATGTAGCTGTAAATAGTTGACAAAAAAAGATTTTTAAAAAAAATTTGCTGAGAATTTCGTCTGTTTGGGGGGGGGATGATTGATAACTTTGACGGGACCGCCCATTACAGCAAGGGGTAGCGCTCCTGACTTGCCACACGCGAGTGAAGGGGAAATTATCGTCAGGGATTCTGAAACCCCGAACTTTGGAAAACAGGAATACGAGACAAACAGAAAAGATCTGGGATTAATTTATGTAACTCTTAAATGAATATCAGAAATAACTCCCCTCATGTTGGGCTCGTTCTCATATCCCAGCCGTCTCAATTTTTTTTTTTTTTTAACAGATACCCAAAGTAAATATTCTCTCAAGTTCATCCTTAATTATAAGTAAAATTAAGAACGGATAAATGGAGATCGTAAATGTAAACTTCAAATCATTAAACTGATAAAGTAAAACAAAGAAACACAACATAGCATTTGAGAATGATTTTTAATATGAATGAGCAATTTAAAAACACAATTTAATCGAATGTTACGCGCATACCTATTCCGAATGTAAACATTATAAAAGAAGTCAAACTGCAAGTTTCTGTGGAAGGCTAAGATTATGAAAGATTAAAAAAAAAAAGTGACACATATCACCGTATATACAAAACAATATTTCAAATCACAATTTTAATTTTGCAAACTTGAAATCATTAAACTGACAAAGTAAAACAAAGAAACGGAACACTGCATTTGAGAATGATTTTTAATATGAATGAACAATTTAAAAGCACAATTTAATCGAATGTTACGCGCATACCTATTCCGAATGTAAACATTATATATATATATATATATTTGAGTTAATTTTTATCGTTATGTAAATAGTTTATATATATATATATATTATTTTAGTATGTGTAAATATTTATAAAAGTAAATATGTATAAATGTAAATATTATGAATACATATGAAATGTATTATGGAATGTAAAATTATAGAAAATGTTAATAATTTTAATTGCCCAGACCAATTTTTATATATATATAGATAAATAAGAATAAGATGAAAGAGAAAACCAGTAATAGCTCTAAAGCTACATGAAACCAGGAACATCCAACTTGTAAAGAAAAGTATGAATAAGGTTTTTGACAGCATTTCTTCATCAGTGGTGTCAATACTGTCTAAAAACCAATGGATTGTTTCTGATGAGTATGATCTATTAACTAAACACACTCAGACACCATACAATCCATTATTATATATATATATATACATATATATATACATATATATATATATATATACACACACATATATATATATATATATATATATATATATATATATATATATATATATATATATATATATATATATATATATATATATGTATATATATATATGTATATATATA
>OU015502.1:103061785-103109285 GCA_907164885.2 Dolomedes plantarius
AATCTTAAGAAAGCGAAAAAACGCAATGTGCATCGTCTTCTTCCAAATCATATCTCTGAACGCAGGACACGCTGCAGAATTCTATATGAGAAACACTTATCCAAAGAAAATTGGGAAAAAATGGTCACAATAGATTAATCATGGGTGTCAGTCACAGATTCATGGGCCATCAATCTCTGAGACTCCATCAGGACAAAACTAGCAGTCACACATCAAAATCCACTGTAAATTTCCTAAAAGAAATGGAACAAAAAACTGGTATCAAAGCCATATCCTTCACTGATATTCCTACTAAATCTCCCGATGTATCACCTATGGATTTTTGTGCTTTCGGACTTTTAAAATCTGCATTATCCAAACGTCGTCCCAAAACCCTTACAGGACGCTGGAAAGCTGTTCAGGAGGAATGTGATAGAATACCTCTTCTGACACTTCAAAAGGCATTATTATCCTGGAAATTGCGGTGTCGAAAGATAGTTCAGAATAAGGGATGTCAAATAGAACATTTAAAACACAAGAATTTTATGTAATTTAGTTTTGTGAATACAATATACATCGTCTAAAAAATGTGTGAACAGCCTCTGTATACACACACACACACACACACACACACATATATATATATATATATATATATATATATATATATATATATATATATATATATATATATATATATTTTTCATTTTTTCAAAAATATCCCGAAATCTGGGTTTTTCTGGTTCGTTAAATCTGGGTAAGTTATAAAATAGCAAAATGCTTTGTTTAAAAAAAAAATATTTTTTCAAAAGCTAGGTTTTCATATTACAAACTGGGTTTATTATATTTTTCTAGCTGGGAGTCCTCTCTGTGTGTGTGTGTGTATATATATATACCAGGGGTGGCCAGAGTTTTTGCAGCAAGAGCCGCACCAAATCACGAAGAAAATCTTGGGAGCCGTACCAAAAGTTCTTGGTGGGAAAAAATTTCAGAATCATAATGTATTTATTTTGACAGTGTTTGATAGTTTCAGTTTTGAGAGTTTCGGATCAGCTCCGGTTTTCGTTCTGACCAAAATGACGGTTTTTTTCCGGTTTTCGGTTCAGTTCCGGTTCGAAGCCCCGATATAAATATACTAATGACTGGGATCCCTATTCGGTCTACACGACGTCTGAACAAGTGTATTAGTATTAGAACAACTATATTTTTACGAAGGTTTAACCGAACGAACCGAAGAATACCGAACGACTGTACGAATCATTTCCTGTGGCTGCATGTTGTTTTACGATTCAAGAAATTTAAAATATAACAAATATTTTCATATATTACTTGAGCCGCAATAAACTTCTTGAAGAGCCGCATGCGGCTCGCGAGCCACCATTTGGCCACCGTTGATATATACTATATATAGAGAGAAAGATACAATAAAACTTCTCTATGGCGGCCAGCGATGGTTCCTCAAAAAAGCGGCCGTTTGGAGGGGTGACCAAAAAGAGATACCGTTCATAACATTCATAACATTGGCTCAAACGATTCTTGAACCGGTTCCAAACAAAATAGGACCGTTTAGAGAGGTTTTACTTACTTACTTTCTCTCTCTCTTTCTATCTATCTATCTATCTATCAATCTATATATATATATATATATAGTGGAATCTCGATCGATCATTCTCCGAATCATCGTTTTCCTGTATGTGGCGTTTATTTCACCCAGTCCCGATGATCATATTGCTTTGTTATGTTCCCGTATCTATCGTTTTCCCGCATTTATCGTTCAGTTCTGTCGGTCGCTTGAAAAACGATAGATCAAGATATATATATATATATATGTGTGTGTGTGTGTGTGTATATATATATATATACAGAGAGAGATATACAATAAAATTTCTCTATGGCGGCAGCGATGGTTCCTCAAAAAAGTGGTCGTTTAGAGAGGTGACCGAAAGGAGATTTCGTTCATAACATTGGCTCCATGGATTCTTGAACCTGTTGTAAACAAAACAGGACCGTTTAGAGAAGTTTTACTCTGTCTCTCTCTGTGTGTGTATGTATATATATATAATATATATATATTTGACGGCCCCTTTTATTAACCATGACTGGCCGCCATAGAGAAGTTTCACCATATATATGTGTGTGTGTGTGTTTGTGTTTGTTCAAGCCTCACTCTGGAATGCTTCGAGCAATTTCAACCAAACTATTCCACCAAGCAACAGCCAAGCAATTTCAACCATTATATAGTGTTTTAAGTTAAAATTTTAAGTTTAACACCTTCAATAGTTGAGGGGAAGAGAAAATTTAAGATTAAAAAATTAAGCAATTATTAAGAATAAGAATTTAAGTTAATTATTTTTTCAAATGTGTACCAATGCATTATGTTTTTCCATTTTAAATCTGCTATATATATATATATATGTATATATATATATATGTGTGTGTGTGTGTATGTATATAAGAAATATTTTTAAAAATTTGATGTGAAAAGGGACTTAACCCTCAAAAGAAAACACGGACTGACTGATCACTGCATCTCTGGAACCATAAGACCTAAGAAGCTGAAATTTTGCATGGTGGCTCATCTAAGGCCCTAGGTACTAAGAAAGCTAAAAACTCCAGAAGGGGCATAAGGCGCCCAAAATTAAGAAATAAATATAAATCTAAAAACCCTTATTTAATGTTGGATTGGGGTCATTAAATTATAGGGTTATCTCCTCAAAGAAATGAAAACACTTTACTACTGAAGTTATGTATTCCGTTGTGAAGCACGGGTATTTAGTTTTAGGTATATATAGGAAAAAAAGAAAAAGGTAAGTAAATATATACAGGACAGATATACGAAAACTTTCTTTCAAGTTCATCTTTAAAGTATAAGAAATATTAAGAACGAATCAATGGAGTTTTGAATGTATTGAAAAATTTCATAAATGCATTAAACACCGTTGTCTGGGGCCTAAACTATATCAACTAGTTTGAAAGTATTTGCTATTATTAGTTACTATTATATTTTATCGTTATTTGTTGATAATTTCGTATTTTTACTCTGCCTCATTTTGGCGCCTCTTTCAATGTCTTATCCATGGGACCCACCATATTTAGAGAAACTTACAACGAAAACAATCTACCGTTTAATTATTCTAGAATTTCTACATTTGTGTCATGTGAAAACTTTTCAATAATCATGCACAGTTATTTATAGTACTTTTATATATATATAGTACTTTTATATATATGTACTTTTATTATACCTATATTAGACAATTTTCTCAAGATATCGAACCTTTTCTGAAGTTTATGTGCAAGAAGTCAGTGTTTGTTTACTTTAACGCACACAAAGACGACATCAGGAAGAATGGTTTTTAATTAAGTACATATAAATTAAAGGGAAAAAATGTAGTTCTCACTATGTTTAGATAAAATAATTCAAAATACGTTTTAATGGCTCTCAAATTTTAGAAAATACAGA
The DNA here is from genome assembly GCA_907164885.2 of Dolomedes plantarius. Taxonomy (NCBI): domain Eukaryota; kingdom Metazoa; phylum Arthropoda; class Arachnida; order Araneae; family Dolomedidae; genus Dolomedes; species Dolomedes plantarius. The sequence continues at coordinate 103,065,228 of OU015502.1, forward strand.
TACGTTATAGCATTAAAGTTCCGAATATTATAATACACAACAGATAAGCAGTTTTCTTTTAGACAACAAATTACTAACTTCAACAGAAGGATAAAGTAAGATGTGGCAGTTTTCGACCTGTATTCGCTTGAATTGGAATAGGTTGAAATTTGTGATAGTTGAACATAAAATATCTAAAATTGTTATTACAGTCATGTTTTATAATACATACACAGGATACTTATTAGCAGCAAACGACTGATGATTTCCAAATGATTAAATCAAAGTTACAATTAAAGATATCTGCAATATCTCCCCGACGTGCGATATTGTAGATATCTTTAATTTATCGGAATCCTATGAGCAATTCCTTGAAGATTCAAAGTTTTCTGAGATTATTTCTTTTAAACCTAATTTCATTATCACAGACAAATCCCAATTTTTCAGTATTAAAATCCTTAATTTACTATTGTCTGTAATGAACTCATATTAATAAATAGTTTCAAAGTACTAACTTTCTCTCTGTAGATAAGGATAATTTACAACATTGTTTCAAGACACAAAATTAGAACTTTCTTTCAGTAAAATTTATATTTTGTATATTTTGCTTTGTTTAATTTCTCGTTGATTTTGTGAAAGTCGGGTCTTAATTTTACATTTATGCTTATGGCGGGACCCATCGTAGCCGTGAGTTGATGGCAAAATCAAGAGTTAGGACTGTTTTAAATTTTCGCCCGCTACAACCAGCAGTTTGCGATTTCTTTGGATTTTCTGTCGGGGGTTATTTGGAAAGGCAAGGATATCGCATGACCCCCTATAGAGATACGGTCATTACAATCCCTCAAACTGTCAACCCTAAGGGGGGTGGAATTCTCGAACTGTCAACTGGACTCCTCCCACCACAAGAGTCGGGAAGGAATAGAAATGGGAAAGGAGATATTTTTTTTTAGTACATAGCCACCTTAAGGAAATAAACTATCGTAGCTGAATGATTTTTTTATCAGTGACCATGACAGGCATAAGAGATCTTTTTTTTTTGAAATTGTGATTTAAGAAAAATAAATTAGCTTCTTTCAAAATAGTCTCCTTACCGAAAGTGATTATTTATCACTAGTCTTTTCCTCCCCAATTAGAATCATCATGTACACAGGAAACTATCAATAAATAACCCATTAATCATATTATAATGGTAAAAACCTTAATTAACATTAGTATTACTTCTACATCCAAACAAATATAGATTAAATAACAAAATCTATGTACAATATCACATATTTTGAATACATACGCCAGAACTAGTTTTTGATTTATGCTATTCTGAGAATTAGACACACTTTGTTTAACCGCAAATGTTTCATTTTATAAATGCTTACTTTCAACTCATAACTTGACAGTTCGGGATTGCAGTGAAGGTTCAACTGATTGCTTTGTATGGCTTTAGGGTATGGCTATGCGTGGGTCAGAAGATATCGCTTCTTGCTCATATTAAGAAATGCTCCGTTTACAACCAAAAAATGTCTCATGTAATTACCCTGACTCTTGCGTTGGCCAGAATCGGAACACAAATATTTGTAACATGTTGAGTTATTTTGTAACATCCTCTCATCAATAAAAACTGCGGAACAAAAATTTTTGCTACCTGGCCACACTCACCTAGAATGTGATGTAGATCATGCGAAAATAGAAAGAGTTAAAAAGCTTACAGAAATTGATATAATGGTTCCATAGGACTGGTTTCAGTTTGTTCAAACTGTACGTGGCAAAAAACCATTTAGAGTGCATGAAATGAAACAATCAGATTTCTTTTCTTTTTCCCAGTTCTTGAACACCTCCCTTGTCAAAAACTCTAGTACCAGAGATGGTATTAAAGTAAATTGGTTTTAAATTAGATGGATAACATATGAGAAACCATTTGGTGTCCTTCAAATTAAGCATAGCTTAATGATGATTTAAAAATTCTACATGTAGAAGTAGGGAAAGAGGAAGGCCTACAACTCGAAGGAATAATAATGATCCTGGATCACAAAATCTTGAGTTGTGTTATGACAAACCATTGCCTATCAGTTAAAAAAAAAAGAAAAGATTTGGTAAATTTGTTGCCCCTCATTCATGAAGACTGCCATAAAATTTTTTAAAAGTCTTCTTACATCAGCTGGAACTCCTGAAGTTGACGATGACTGTTCTAGTGGAGATGGTATTATGTAACTTTTAAAAATAAAATTTATTTTGTTATTTTCAATGACGTTAATATTTTATTTGCATTTTGTGTTTTTGATTTGTCATACCTCAACCTGAATAAAATTTAGCAAAAGTTAATGTCTTCTTTTTTTTTTTCTCAACCCTCCTGAAAATTTTAGTCCCTAATTGAATATTTTCATTGAAAATAGGCTTGAGTTTGAATATGATTATTATCTAAAGAATATTTCGATTGAAAAACTACAGAGATTTTATATTTCACAACTAACGTTACTTTTTCAATTTGCCGTAAAGATGAAAAAGATATCTCAATATTTCACATGCCACAGATATTTAACATTTTTAAGAAATGGCAATTGCATTAATTGTAGTATAATATGTAATAAGTTTAAACATATTAACTGAAAATGAACAAAAATAATTGCATTTCTCTCTCTCAAAAATGTAATTATCACAAGAGCATAATGAACTTGGGTCTTTTGCCTCTGATGAACAGATATGAAGAGAAACATAAATTACAAATTAACAAACTTTTTATAAATAGTGAACAATTTCATTTATAAATTGTTCTTACTTAGAGCCCACATATTTGATTTTCTTTCCCTCTGACTATTATCTCTGTCATCCTCAGAGAATGTCATTGATCTTACAAATTTCATTCACACATCTTTTCTCACTGCATATGTAGAATTTAATCATTTTATGATCTAGCTAGAAAAATTCTACCTATGTCAAAAATGCAAGGGTAAAAAAATGAATAATTCATTGGCATTTAAGTCTTATTAAACTGAGTATAACTGGGGATTTTCATATGATCTTGAATACAAACAAGTTATGTTTAAGGAAATAAACTACCTTAGCTGAATAATTATTTTATCAGTGACCATGACAGGCACAAGAGATCTGTATTTTTTTTTTGTTTTGGAAATTGCGATATAAAAAAAAAAATAAATTAGTTCCTTTCAAAATAGTCTCCTTACCAACTGTGATTATTTATTACTAGTCCTTCGCTTCCCAATTAGAATCATAAAATAAACAGTAATCTATCAATAAATAACACATTAATCATATTATAATGATAAAAACCTTTATTAACATTGGTATTACTTCTACATCCAAACAAATATAGATTAACTAACCAAATCTATGTACAATATCACATAATTTGAATACATACACAAAACTAGTTTTTGATCCATGTTATTCTGACAATACAATACAGATAAATTAGGAAAACTAGGAACATTTATATTTATCTCATAACATAATTATTTAAATTCTTTGTAAACCGATTTCTAAATTAAGTCATTTGAACCCTACTTTTTCAGTAAAAACAACTACAGCGATTTCAACTAATAAAATCAGTGACACTTTGAATAAAACACATGCATTAAAAATATTCTTTAAGAAAATGCTTAAAATTTACTTATAACCATTGACAAATAGAGCCAAAAATTCATATTTATTAAATAAAATTAATTCCCACCAAAGGTCAAGTATTTGACATAACCATTCTTTTGCACATGTAAAAACACATGAATACATAAAAAAAAAATTCTTGAAAACATCTACTTAGATACAGTAATTTATTTAATTTAAAACATAATTGGTTGATGAAATTTAATGAGCAAAACCAAAAAAACATGCATACACCTTTAAATCCCTAGCTATAACAAATTATTACATAAAACAGTCAATATGCACTTCTGTTATTTCCAGAATTATTACCGAGATGCCCAAATTAATGAAAAGTAAGTCAAACAATTCACCAACATTCTGCTCCCATTTTGTCTAAGCTAATGCTAAATTCCTCAGGTGTATTAAAGCTAAAATTCTTACTACCACTTCAATTTTGACTTATCACACCATGCACTCATCGAATTATGTGTTGTCTACCAATATATAAAATATTACTATTTAACCACAAAATTATGATACATATGATACAAAAGGACTATAAAACAGGAACAAATTTAAAATTTACAAAAAGGAAAAAACTATATGTATGTAATTAATACATAAGACCCTGAAATCTTCAACTAAACAAAAAATTTTGTCATCTTAATCAGCTGAGTAATAAACATTACTCAGGAACAAATATTACATTCAAAGTAGATGTTTTGTGAATGAACACAGAAAATCAACATGCCATACCTGCAGGTACAAACCTGATTTTTGAAGGCTTACTGCTCACATTCTGTGACACATTGCATGTGTCTTTGAAAGCTGCCCGCAACTTGGCCCATGTATCACTATAGTCTGTTAAATTATCAGCATTACTTGAAGCTATTGTAGATGAACTTTCTGAGTTGCCAGGAAGGCCTGTTTCCTGCATACTAACAGAATCAGCAGATGCACTGTTACTAAATGCAACACATTCCAGTGGCATTCTCATAGTAAACTTGGACACATAAGCTTCCGTAGGTTTCGAATTGATGATCATATCAGCATCTTCAGGACGAAAATGGGTATTATTCACTAATTTATGGTAAATTTCATCTGAGCGCCTTACACTAGGCATCATTCTAGATTCAAAGACAAATGTGCGATTGTCTTTCAACACAGGCAGTTTCTGCTGCTTTTCTTTTACAAGAGCATTATTACGATTTTCTTTATGTGATTTTTTCTTGTCTCTTCCTAGGCAATGATTATTAGAATCTTTAGACTTTGCAGCACCAATGGCTGGATATTTTTTAACATCAATTAGTTTTCCAGTCACAGAATCTTGAAATTTGCACTCGAGAGAAATTGGTTCCTTTCTCTCTAACTTTCGAAACTGGACAGTTTGAATGCCATACATCAATAGTGATGGAGGAATACAGTCAGGTGAAGAAATTTCATCACCTAAAGTATCTATCTCCTGTTTAGTGGCTCCAGCTTTCACTCTTAAATAACGTTCTACATTTCTATGTAAGGGTCCAAGTAATTTCTTTGCCAATGTCTCATGAAGTAACAGTAAGTAAATAGAGTCTTTAATGAGAACATATCTAAGGGCATTTTTAACAGGTCGTTGACTAAAATAATCATGCTCACCATGTTTTTGTATATATCCGTCTCGTGCATATGAGAACTCTGGAAGTATGTCTAAATGAATCCTGAGGCAAGAATTTAAAGATTGGACATATTCATACTTATATTTATCATTGTAACACTGCATACTCACTACAAAATCAGCAACCTGAGTATCAAAAACATTAACCAGTTTGGTATGAAACTGGTGAGCTAAACAGTCTGATGGAAACCTGGTGTCATGAATCACTTTCTTGATTGTCACGTTTTCGAATATGCTTTTCAAACCATTATTAAAAGCATGAACTCCAAGTTTTTCCATGTCAAATAAAAAAACACACCATGATGTGCTTATACATATCCATGATAGCTTTCCCAAGCGAGATACTTTATATCCATGAAAAGACACACCAATTACTTTCTGTATTCCAATATGCTTGACAGCTTGTTTCCACTCCAAATCAAAGCAATTTATGATAACTGAGTCAAGAGGAACTTTCTTTTCTAAATGTATTGGTACTTCAAACTTGAACTCATCTTCCTCAATTTGTTTGGTTTCTCCCTCCTCCACGTCCGATTCCTCAGATAAACACCCATCGAAGAAAACATCATTAATACTATACTTTTTTCCGCCCTTATCATCCTTTAAAAGATTTTCTAGGTACTCAAACCTGGGATAAGGGTTCAGTTCTTTAGCGGTAGCTACAACTTCGTAGTTGACAAGGTGCTTGAAACGATACTTCAATGTACCAGAGAAAATCCGTTTATCTGGTAGTACAAAACAGACATTTTTCAATGTCACTCGTTTAGCTCTGGGTTTGATGGTCACTATTACACCCTCTTGAACGTAACCATCGCATTGGAACCTAATCTTGGCTCCAATTAAACTGTATAACTCTTCATAGAGTTTTTTCTCATCCAAGTCAAATTCGTCATTCATGATGTATTATTAAATTTTGAACAAAAAATGCTGCTTTATCTTCACTAATTAATCGATCGTGTACAATAAGCATTCAAAGTCAGAAAACACACCACCACAACCAACGCTACAACGCACTCCAAGATAGAAACACACACTAACGGCGAGTTAGAAGCTAGAATACAGACAACAGACAACAGACACGTGCGTTTTGATTAGGGTTGCCAGGATTAGTAAACACAACACAGTAAGTCGCCGCATCAATGTTTACATGTGACATAAGATTTCAGTTTTGAAAATATCAACACAGAAAATATTAAGCCCTAACTAAATAAATCACTTATGTCTTCACATAGTTTGAGTAATCCTATAACAACAAAATTGCTCCTATTATACATACGAATTCACTCACGAACTGCAACTTAACGCCAAATTGCTGCCAAGCTAGCGATATGATGATCGATCTGACAACCCTGATTTGCTGTTTGGCGGAGAGTGGTTAGATGTTGCCACTCAATATGACTAATAAAATTCGCGGTAATCGCAGGTTGCCAAACATAAATGGAAATTCATCCGTACCACGAAATGTTTGAGAATGCAGATTTGCAGTTAGATTTGCGAACCGCCTGATGTAATGAGAAAAGGTGTACTGACACCACAGCACTGAAAAAAAAAAAAAATTAAGCTGACATTCATAAAGCTCTTTTTGTTGTTCTCGATATTCTATGGTGAATAACTATCATTAAAACAGCATTAAGAAAGTTAGAATTTGTTTGATTATTCATGAATAAATTGGATTAAAGTTTTGAACTAAAAAGATTAACAACAGAAACAGAAAAAATATTTCATGTAGACTCTTCTAACGAAACTACCGCGGATAATTAACGTAGGATTACTTATGGTTGCTTACCTGTGGTTTTTTTTTTTCCACACGCATTTTTGAACTTTTCTGTTTAGCGGTTTCCTGCTACAGGGTTTGGTGCGCTACCAAAATTAATTACGAATTAACGTTATATATTTTCGCCAACTGAGGTTCGCCGACGAAAAAATATATACTTTTTATTGTAAATAACAAACAATAAAAAGACTTACAAGATTAAATGGGTATTAAATTACTTATAACCAGCATGGAATGGGGAATGCATTCTACTTATCCTTTTGATCAAGATTAAAATACTCAGAACGCTAAAAATAAATTATTTCTAGAATCTTAATGAGAACATAAGCTAGTTAGTCCTTCAGTCAAAAATTATCAGATGGAAGATGCGATCATGATATCAAAAGATTTTAAATTCACATTAAAGAGAAACTCATATAACGTTGTATTTTAAACACTTGTAGCTAATTTATATGATAATTTTATAAACAGTGGTATAATTCACTGAATCTTATGAGAATAATATACGTGTGCTTTGTATTAGTATTAGATCTCCATCGATATTTAGTAAAATTAAAAATCTATTGTTAAAAAATATTTGCAATGTTAGAATAACACATAAATGTTTTGTGGCAGAAATTCGTTATGTATGTGATACGTTACGGATAAACGCAAGTTTACATCAGTTTCATTTATTATTTCTTTAGATTTACACAAACTTAGGTAAAAAATTTAACAAGAAATCTTTGACATGGTCTGAATAATACTAGTACAATTGAAATAGAATGTAAATTAAAAGAATATTTAAGTATGGTAAAAGTGCAAACATAGGTTCACATCAGTTTAGTTTCTAAACATGGTTCACACAAAAATATTATGTAATTTACGCCGAAATCTTTGTACATAAGATCTGAAACTAATTATTGCCTGCATTAGAATAGTAGAATATATTTTATAAGCACGGCAAGCGACGTGTCAACATGGGATCACCATGAATTTTCTTAAATTATATTTCCTACAGACAAGAAAACTTGAATATGAAATTCCTAAAGACTTGCATTATGAGAACACAATGTATATTAAATTACTTATATACAGCATGTGATGTTAAAAGTATTCTGCTAATCCGTTTCCCTCAAGTTTAAAATATTACAAAATTCAGCGAATTAGGTAAAAAGCATATGCTGATAAAATAATTAACAGAGTGAATTAGTAATTATAGAAATTTTTAAAAATACGTGCAACAAATGCTGTGGAAAAATTTTTACATTTTTAATTTTTAAACAATGAATATATAATAAACGCACAGCAAACTTTCAAACGTGATGCTATTATAATGTCTGAATATGTCTGAAAAAAATTATGCAAATCAATAAATATCATATTTAATATACCGTCGACGCTCGTTATAACGACCGGCCATTATAGCGACTTTTTCAATATGACGACCGGTGCAAAAAGGCCCATACGGAATACCCTTTAATGATACATTATTTTTACATCCCATATAACGACCGTGCAGATAGATCGTTTAATCCCAATACATTGTCCCTAATTCCCGAGACATGACGCGTATTTTCTAAGAACTGATTGCCAAGTTCACAAGCAACTTAAAGCTTGCTATTGGGTACAAAGAGAAAATGTGTATCTCAAGGGAAGGAGAATTTCTCGGAATCCGATTTCCGACAAAGGGAGGTATGGGCGGAAAAGTTTGCATTGGACTAGAATGAATGACCTTCGTTTTGACAAACACGTGGACAATACATAAGCTAATCAATCTCTGATCCTAGACACGTGGACTTTCTTCACGTGTATCTGCAGAGTTCAGTTTACGGTCAAACTAAACTGTGCTGATTCGAAGCCGGTCCCATATGGGACCGGCTTCGAATCAGCACAGTTTAGTTTGACCGTAAACTAAACCGCCGGTCCCATATGGGACCGGCTTCGAATTGGTGAGATGACGAAGCGACTGCCACAGGCGCGAAAATTAGAGTAGAAACAGAAAATATTTTACTACAAAAGAGAACATTTCGAAATTCATAAAAATATACAGACATTTTTTTGTAAACTGCTTCGAGATTATGAGAAATACATTTTAAATGCATGTTTCGAAACGTTGTTATTGCTCTTAGAATTCTGCTAAAGTACCTGCAACTGTAGCAGCGGAGTTTATGTGACCTGAAAAATTTATAGTAATATCTATGAACAACAACTACTCCATAATCCAGCAACAATTGCTATAGAAAAGTTGGTATGAATAACAATAAATTATAGAGATGCAATCGAACAATTTGTTGCAATAAAAGTTCGAAGAATGATTTAGAAATTATTTTTATTACATAACAAATTATATTCAGAATTATTTACCTTTTCTGCTTCTTTTAAGTTCTTTGATTTGAAAAAAATAATTGTTTATTTAAATAAATAAACATTTTTATTTAATACAAATTTTTCCCAAAATGTTCATTTTCTATTTAGTAGGCTATTTCTACTTAAGCGATACATTCATTACTTAAAAGTGTCTCTCAAAATTTAAAAAAAGCGTCGTTCTTAAAACTTACATCAGGCGCACTGATGGTTCCTGCCGACCCAATGTATGGCAGCCACGACAGATTTTTCGTGCCCCAGTCGCCATTAGCGTACACGGTGGTTGGTTAGTGAGGGACCGGCATCGAATTAGAGAAGCTCAGATCACTGGCTCTCTGCCTTTGCCAACCAGGCCACCGCGCTTACGCTATAAAATGCATAAACATAAATATATAGTGTATATGTATTAGAAATGGAAGGGATTCGCAAATGCACTAAAAAGAATTTATCTTTGTCTCACTCACCCACAAAATAAAGTTAGTATTAAAGGCAAGTTTTGAGTTATTTTGTTTAGACAGACAACCACTGAAAAATAATTAAACTCGTGCAGACACGATAGATAGACTGACTGTCTTACACAATTTTTTCTTGGAATATTTCATAGTACCTTTAAAAACAGAAATCCTAAACGGCCAGGAATCTGGTGAACGGCCAGGAATCAGATACTTAGCAATTTGTTTTAAGATATAGAATCAAATTTTGTTTCGAAATTGCGGACTGTGAGAGGATTCGTACCGAGGATCAAATGTTGGTCTTCTAAGCTCCCGGTGTATTTTACCAACTGTGCCATTTATAGGATGCTGAAAAACTCTCTTTTTTCGAATTCTAGTTATGAATATTTCCCTTTAATTTTTAACCTATGATACAAGATTTTGGTAGGTATTTTTAATCCATTTATTTAATATATATATACAGTTGGTTCTCTGTTTAACGACGCTCTACTTAACGACGATCTCTATTTAAAGACGATATTTCCCGGTCCCGGTCCCTCCGACGTAAAAAAGTTCTATTTAACGACGATTTTTTCTTAAATGATAAACTTTTTCTTCAACATTTTATTTACAGGAGGGTTACTTTCTGTGGGGGAGTTTGGTTTCAATAACAGACCCAGAATTTCCTTTATGTTTGTTGCAATCATACACTTGTTGCAGTGGAAAAAACCGGGGGAGGGGGGGGGAGGATTACTGTTTCTCGGAAGATCGAATATTCTTCCCTGGTGGATCGAATTTCTTAGTGCGGGTGTGGAATCACTCTATTGTACCTACCATGTTCTCATGTGATTTACGAACTGTCCAAAAGCACCCCTCTCTCACTCCTTCTGGGAAGTACGTGTTCATGTTTAGAGAATTCATGGTTGTGTGTAGGAGCTCATTCTAGTACGAAGATCGGCTGATAGGGTGGCGACGCACGACCACCCTATCGGAAGCATGCATCTCGGGTGAGGAAAGTGAAAGGGGGGGGGGAGACAATTGCAGGAGGTCGCTCACCTTTCCGTTTGATCGCCAGCAGACGGATTTGGGATATGCGATAAACACGTGGAGGCATTTCATGAAGTCTTTATTGACCCTTCATATTTACCCTAAGTGATTAGCCTAGTTATTTATCCATTTCTCCCTCCCCCTCTCTTTTTTCTTCGTTATTTATGCAAGATCAGCGTTTGTTTGGGTTGTCTTTAGGGCTTAACTCTTGGATTTGCTCGGCTCAAAGTGGAGAAAAATTTTGGAACAAGGGTCGACTCGGAACTAAGGATAATCTTTTTACAAATTGTGCTCCGTTGTAGAAAAAGACATTTTTAACTCGGATATCTTTTTCATTTTAGTAAAGTCGAGGATGTGCTTTTCAAATGTAGTATGCTCCCCCCCCCCCCGAATCATTCTAGTTTAAAAATAGTATGGGCGTTTCTGTTAACGAAATAAAAAGCGACCCGAGTCAAAAATGTGTATGACGAAGTACCATTTTGAAAAATAAATCTTTCCATACGAGTCCACAGTCATATCACCGTAGATTAATACGGAGCTGAAAGCATACAAAAGGACTACCCAGCGGCCTTAAGGCATCTTTCTTAATTAAAATTGGATGAACAACAGTAAAGATGTTATAAGAAACGATATAAGTTTTGAATCAGTGTTTTCCTCGACGGATAATGGAAGCGTCCTCCATCTCTTCCTTATAAAAATAAATAAATAAAATAAAACTATATCCAGGTGCCATCAAGTCTGTGCATCTGATGTCTGTAGCCATTCGGCGAGGTTGAAAAATATCCCTATGAAATAGCGAGAAGAAATTTGCCACATTTTACGACCCCGGCCGTAGCGCATCCCACCTACTTAAAAATTGTACTTAGGGCCAAATTATATCACTGAATTTGTGGGGAGTCCGCCCACGTACTGGGGCTGGACTCACTTTTAAGTGGAAAAAACCCTCCCCTAATACGACCATTTTAAGTAAGATTGACGGGGTCGTTAACAAGTCGTTACCGGAGTGTTCAATTTATGGTAATTACAGCCACCGCAGGGAGATCAGATGTGCCGACACACTAGCTGACCAGAAGCCGCAGGATTGTTTCCCACGCTGCGGCCGAATCCTCTAGAAAGTTCTGGAATTTTCTAAAAGAGGCAATATAAAAGGAAGAAAGAAAGGATGGGAGGCGAGAGATGAGCTATGAACTGAGAAAGAGAACGATGGAACATGCTTTCTGTCTGTATGCTGGACTTCAGATTGAACTGAGCTATGACTAACTCTCTCTCTGGTTTTCGAATGATGATTGTGCTTTTTGAGGAAATGCTCATAGTTGCTGTAAATATATATGAATAAACGAGATAGATGTATAGATGTAAGAAAAGAGTAGTTTATGTGTCCATGAAAACGATAAACGAGATACGGGATAATGTTGTCGTGACCACTAGGTCACGACAACATTATCCCAAAAATTGGTAGGACCTCGCAAACAGGAACATCCAGGAAGAAGCAGGAGGGAAAGGCATGCCGAATGCAGAATTCTCCATTTTTGACTGGACATGTTTACTTGTCATATTTTTGACTGGACTCTGTCAAGGCTGACAGAACTCCTTAGCGTTGTCATCGGTTACGCCTTGCTGAGGTCCACGGCTATCTGTTTGCTAGAGATGTACATAATAGATACAGCACCTATCCTGTAGGAAAATTGTCTGATACACTCTCATGCTTACAATACTTTTTTCAGACCCATTTGCACTTATCCATGGGGAATTTTTTAACTTAGAGCCCTTGGGCTAAGCAGGAACACTGTGAACAACACATACACACACACACACACACACACACATATATATATATATATACACAGTTGGTTCCCTGTTTAACGACGCTCTACTTAACGACGATCTGTATTAAAAGACGATATTTCCCGGTCCCGGTCCCTCCGACGTAAAAAAGTTCTATTTAACGACGATTTTGTTTCTATTTAACGACGATTTTTTCTTAAATGATAAACTTTTTCTTCAACATTTTATTTACAGGAGGGTTACTTTCTGTGGGGGAGTTTGGTTTCAATAACAGACCCAGAATTTCCTTTATGTTTGTTGCAATCATAGACTTGTTGCAGTGGAAAAAACCGGGGGAGGGGGGGGGAGGATTATAAATTCTGTTTAAGGACGATCTCTACTTAAGGACGATTTTTCACGGTCCCTTGAAAGTCGTTAAACAGAGAACCAACTGTATATATAATTATACATATATATATATATATATATATATAATTATATATATATATATATATATATATATATATATATATATATATATATATATATATGTGTGTGTCAAAACATCAATTAAATTTAAAGGGGGAGGGCTCAGAATAATCAAATTTAACATTAAAACCATTGGCAAAACGCGTTTAATAAAAGGGTTTTTCCCCGTCTGGAATGGATGAACTTGATTCGCGAAAGTGAATTGAAGTTCCGTCGAGGGAATCTATTTTAGATGTACAGGGTTTGGCGCGAGAATTAATGTTTCGGTAAACAGAAATATATTCTAGAATGTTCCAGATGGTGCTTTGCGCATGCGTCATAAAGGGGGACGCGCTGATAAGAACAGAGAATTATGCAGAGCGCGGGAATAAGTCGTGGTAATCGGAGGCATGCTAGCCGGGTCTACGAATTTTATGAAATGGCGAGCGCTAAAATGTGCGCTACTTGGAACAGTGGTCGTAATCGGATGAAGAAATAAATATGGTTAAATCGAACTGATGAGTGTTCAATGTGTACTGGATTGTTTCTCACTACGCCACCGGATTACCATGTCTGCCACAAATTTTAATATGGCGGGCGTAATGCTACGTTCGTCATATATATATATATATATATATATATATATATATATATATATATATATATATACACTGCTCAAAACAATTAGGGGAGCACATGGTTTTAACGAAATTGCTCAAATACTTACGCCTATAAGTAACATAAAATAAATCATACATAATTTAGAGCCTAGCAGGAAACAGAAAAAGAAAACTTCATGTGCAAATCAAAGTTCATGACGTCAAAAACCAGAAAAAGAACATAAGGGCGGAAATCGGGATGTTGCAGAAACGTCTGTTTCACTGCCTTAACTGTGAAATTAGATTGCTCAGTTATTCTTTTTGAGAAAAGGTGACTTGGAAATGTCTCAACAACGTGATTTACCGGAATTCATGGCATGGCGTATTATAGGCAGACTTGAATCCGGGCTAAAACAACGTAGTGTCGCGGACATTGTTGGAGTCGCCAGAAGTGTCGTTGCAAGTCTGTGGAATCGATTCCAAGAAACAGGAAATGTTAGAAGTCCACCAGGGCAAGGTCCTCCACGCGCCACTACAGCAACTGATGACCTGTATATACTGTTAACAGCTCGTTGAACCAGAACAGACAATGCTACTGAGCTGCAAAGACAGTTGCTCTTGGCAACAGAACGAAGGGTGTCCAGCCAAACAGTACGTAATAGGCTTCATCAGGGAGGCCTCTATGCACGTAGGCCAATGGTCTGCAATGGTCAAACCGTCACACCAGACATGCTGAAAAGAGTGTGGGATGAGTTATCGTAGCATCTCGATATCCTTCGTATTACTTAAAGGGGCTCACGTTTGACACTTATAACTGTGTCGAATTTAAACTTTCAACTGTTATTTTTTATATCCGATGAACAGCAAGTTCGTACTTTTTTAGTTTTCTTTCAATAGCCCTGCAAAGTTGGGATATTCATTTTTGTACACACATATTGGAACAAGTAAGATTTTCTATTAGGGAAAAGTATAGAAATAGGTTGATCTTTTTAATTGACGAGGCTCTGACCTAAAAAAAAACTTAATCTATGTATATCATGCTTGTCTAAAGTGCGGCCCACGGGCCGCATACGGCCCAAAAGCCTTTAAAATGCGGCCCAAACGCAAATTATGAAAATATTTAAATTTATACATTTTTATTAAAAAAATAAATGTTTGCAATATTTTTCATATATAATCGATTCGTTGACATTTATTTTGAAATAAAAATTTAAATAAAAACCTCTTAGTATGCCATGAGAATTTACGTTTCGAATTACGTATGTGTGTATCCACTCGATGGCGAATTTTTTGAAGAATTACAATATTTGTATGCAGTATATTGCATTGTATTTTGATTTCCTAATCCTTTTGGCCAAGGGAGCCCTTTACAGATAAAGGGGCCCATCGAACGTTCGCGAAAGTTCGCCAAATCGATCCGACCCGTTGGCTTTCCTCTCGCTGAATCCCGTTCTGCGCGTGATCTCGGCGCATGGCCATGTGCCCAGTTCCTACGTCACGCACCGCACCACCGTAGACTTGCCCCAATCGCGCGTCTGCTACAGCTCGGGGTGATCCAGAAAATTCCCCATGCTCTCCGAGTCTATAAAAGGGATCCCTGACCGGTCCACAATCAGTAATCATTTCTGAAAGAGTTTCAGGGTTGACAGTTCAGGATCTCTCTACTTGAGATTGAATCGAATCTCTTCTACTGCGAATTCTGTTACGCTACTGTACCGGTAGGAGCCTTGTGTCTCAGTTTCATTGTCATTAAAAAATCTCATGTCATTAAAAAGTCAAGTAGAACCTAAAAAAAGAAAAATTGAAGATGGAAAAAGAGTTTTTAATGAAAACTGGACGGAGAAATATTTTTTTATTGCGGAGAATTTTAAAGCACTTTACTTAATTTGTAGGGACTTTGTGCCAGTTTTTAAAGACTACAATTTGAAACGACATTATAGTCAAAAGCATGCCACAAAATACGATGTATATCTCGGCATTTGCCGTAAAGATAAAATCACAGAACTAAAAAAAGGGCTATCGTCTGAACAATTTTTTTTTAAAAGACAGCTACTCAAAATAATAACATTGTAAAAGCAAGTTATGTCGTAGCAAATTTAATAGCGAAAAAATCAAAACCTTTATTTGATGGCGAATTTATAAAAGAATGTATGGAAAGCGTAGCAAACATAATTTGCCCTGAAAAAAGTTGGACTTTTCTAAAATCAGTTTATTACACCAAACTATAGGCACAAGAATTGAGGAGTTGGGGAATTCTTTGAAAAGTCTTTAAAAAGCAATTGTACAAATTTTAAATTTTATTCGTTAGCTATGGACGAAAGCACTGACGCTTCTGATACGGCACAATTGGCAATTTTTATAAGAGGAATCGATGAACATTATAATATTACGGAAGAAATGTTTGCTTCAGTATCGTTAAAAGACACAAGTCTGTAGATTTATTCGATGCATTAAAAACGACGATGAAAAGGTTTTCCTTATCTATGAAAAATTTATCAGCTATCATAACCGATGGAGCCCCTGCCATGGTTGGTAAAAATGGGGGGACTCGTTAAAATGGTTAATAATGAAGCCGTCGCTGCCGGCAATACGATCTTGATGGCATATCATTGTATTGTACATCAGGGCAATTTATGTGGAAAAATTTTAAAAATGGAAAGTGTATTAAGCGTTGTTATAAAATCCATTAACTTTATAAGAGCAAAAGGACTTAATCATAGACAATTTCAAGAGTTTCTTAAGGTAATGGGCACTGAATTTGCAGATGTTATTTATTATACAGAAGTAAGATGGCTCAGTAAGGGGAAAATGCTCAAAAGATTTTACGATTTAAGAACTGAAATAAAAATATTTATGGAAACAAACGAGAAACCTGTGACTGAATTTGAAGACGAAGATTGGGTTTTAGATTTAGCTTTTTTAGTAGGCTTAACAGAACATTTGAACGATTTAAATTTGAGACTTCAAGGAAAAAATCTATTTATTAATAATATGTTCCAAACAATAACAGCGTTTTAAAGAAAGTTGAAATTTTGCCACAATCAAATAAAAGTAAAATATTTGACACATTTCAGTACTTTGGCTGCACATAAACCTGTGAGTTGCACAAAATATGCTGCATTAATTTTTGATTTAATTCAAGAGTTTGAAAGTAGATTTCAAGATTTTCGAAAAAAATGAAGAGTATTTCAACATATTTTATACCCCATTTTCTCTAGAAATAAATAAATTACCTTCAAATCTTCAAATGGAATGCATTGAACTGCAAAGTGACATTCAACTGAAAGAAAAATTCGGGAATGTTTCTTTACTGGAGTTTTATAAAGATTACCTACCCCGCGATAGATATCCTAATTTTCACAATCATGCTTTATTAATGTCTTCAGCTTTTGGCAGTACCTATATCTGTGAACAATTATTTTCAAGAATGAAGCATACAAAAAGCAAAAATAGGACAAAGGTCACTGACAAACATCTTGAAAATGCATTAAGAATTGCAACCTCGTCTATTGAACCCGATATCGATTTGCTTGTTCAACAAAAGCAATTCATTCATCTCATTAATTTGAATTCTTTCCATCTTTATGAAATCCAAACTAAATGAAACGAAACTTTTACAAATTTAAAATAAATATGTACTTATACATATCTAATTCAAATTAAAAAAAATTTATAATAAAAAGAAGTTAATTTATTTTAATAATACTACATAGAGTTAATTTTTATTTCAATTTGTTGAAAAAATATTGTGTGTGTGGCCCAGCAAATTTTTTTTTTTTGCAATGTGGCCCTCAAACGGTCATAGTTTAGACACCCATGGCTTAAATTCTGCGTAACACCCATCGAAAAATATGCGAGAAAAGAGCTTTTTAAGCAAAGATAAAACTTGCGGTATATTACCGTAGTGCATCTATTTGCGAAACTCTTCAATGAAAATGGCCACAGTAGTGTTTAAGAAACCATCAAAATCTATATTTGAGGATGCAATGTGGTCCAGCCCCAACCTTATAATTTAATAATATACATAAAATCATTCTTAATCATTCTTTTCTAACATAAAATACTACTATAAAAGCAGCTGATCCTATTCCTTGAATAAAAAAATATTTAATACAAGATTCAATTCTTATAATTCGGTATGATTAGGAAATAATTCGCTCATCTGTGCAAATAAGTAAATAAATAAATAAATAAAACAGTCCAACAATATTTTTAAATAACCTAAACTTTAAACGTGTAATACCTCAAAGAAAAATAATGAATAGGCATGCATGCACCTGAATATTAAAGCTTATTTTAAAGACTTAAATTTACATAGCATACAAATAGTTTGCAATACTCAGATTGTAAATTCTAGTACCCTGATTATAATAAAACTAGTATACCAATTGCTCTTTCTTTTTTTTTTTTAATTTTAGACTAATATTTTGACTAAATTTTGTCAAGTATATAAATGCTTCTAAAGCTGGTAATGATATTACTCTTGGGCCGCCGCATGCATATTGGTGATTATTTAGGGAAGCACAGCTTCTAGGAGCCCTGTAAGAGTTAAAAAGTTTCCAATAGGGGCGCGATGGCCCAGTTGGCAATGGTAGCGAGCCAGTTTCTCTGGTTCAATGCCCATGACTGCAAATCCATCGCCGTGTTCCCTAATGGTGGTCGGTGTACGTAAAATCTATCGTGGCTGCAATGTCCTCGAAGTTCTCAAATTACGTCTCGGGATGCTGCGTCAGGTGGTCTGGTCCTGCCCCTTGACTCGGTTCAAATTTCGCGGACCAACCTTAGCCAAGTCGGACTCCGACCCTTGCGGTGCTAGTCTAAACCGGAGCCACACTCTACCACCGTAGCCTATATTAGGACTTGATCTGATGTTGCTGTCGGTCAAGTGGCATAAGCAGCAGCAACAACACCACCAACAAGTTTCCAATAAAGTAAAAAAAAAAAATATTTCAGACTTACCATGTTGTTATTTCAATGCGGCAAGACATATTTTGTTTTTCCTCTTTCGCACATCACCGTGAGATTTGTTGGTTTCTTATATTGGGTTCACTGTATAGGTGAACCAACATACACCCTAATGCCACCACTATTTTGAACGACCGTTCCTTGGGGCAACATACGGTAGGATCGTTCCCTTCTCCTACGAACATACAGTAACATTTTCTCAGCTAAATACTTTCAGGCAGTTCGAGGTCCCGCCGGTATTCTCCCTGCTCTCATGTTCCTCAGTCAAATTGCACATTTTAGAGGTCCGAGACCAATACAGTCTGCCCTGGCTCGTCTTCGGAAAAGCCATAGAAATAGTATGCACTTCGAGAACTCTGCAAAAGCCTTTCACCCTTGTCCCTGTTTTGCTGCTCCTGCTAATCCTTCCAACATTGTGGACACTTTAGGTATCACCCTCAGCATGCTTGCAGGAGATCAGGATACAGCTGCCTCCTATTTTCTCACACGATAGAGCCTCATGGACCTGGTCTAGGATTTTCTGCTCCAGGGGGCTCAGCAACAACAACAATGAACATACAACAGGGAGGGACTTTTTTTTCTTCTAGCAGTAGCAATTGATATACGTCATTCGCCAGAGTGATAACCCTCAGCGCAAGCACACATGGAGAAATAACAAACTAATAACAGAATCACAGAAACATTAAACTTTGAGCAAACATAACCGTAAAAAAAGTCAATCAGTCTGTAAGGCCTGTAGCTGTTCTTTAGCTTTCCAGTATCTATCATAAATACCTCCGGAGACTGCTGGGCATACCTGAAGATGCTCAGCGTCCATCACACAATCACTGTTGCACAAGCTGCAGTTTGGGGTAGAGAGTATTCCGAATCTGTGCAAGTAACCAGCAAAAGAGTCGTGACCAGTTTCTAGCCTAAAGGCAGCAACAGCATGTTGTCTTGGAAACTCCGGGATCTTTTCAAGAGTCTCTCTCCAAGTTTTATCATTAATTTGTTCAGTTAGTTTAAATCTGATAGTTTTTATTCAAAGTATTTTTAATTATTCTATTTATTGAAGAGCAAGGGATCTCTCTTTGCGTACATTGCAAAATACCTGTGCCTTTTTTTTGCCAAAAGATCAGCCGTATCATTTCCATATATATCACTATGTGAAGGTATACATTGCAGTACAATATTCTCTTTCAAGGTTAGCAGTAACCCGAGATTCTCTTTACAACTTTTAAGTCTCTGGGAGTCTGAATAATCCAGAGAAGAAGCTGCCTGGATTGCGGAGATTGAGTCAGAGAGCATAACAGCACTTTCAGAGTATTTCACTCTTGTCAATAGTTGTTGAGTAGCCAGTCTTCACCGTCAAACGGCGCGGTATTACATGGAGGGACTTTCCAGTCTGATTTAATATGACCATGCCCGGAATAGACCTTAGGTTTCACTTGCCGGTATTCGATCTGAACATCTCCATTGCCGAATTCCGGTGCCCTAACTACTTAGGATACCTCGGGCTTTAACTTTAGAGTGTTTTTCTCAAAAATTATAACTGAAATTTGTGTTCTTGTAAAGTCATCTCACTAATATTCGAAGGAAACTCCAATAGATTTGGAACTCATCTATTTCTTCGTGTAAGCATTCGACTACCTAAGAATACGAACTTACCGCCTATTAAAATGAAAGGCAATAGTAGACATCATGAGTAATACTAATTCCTAAAATTCCCTTGTTAATTTATAAAAAAAAATCCTTAGTAATAATTTTCGTTAAAAGTTTTTCCCCTTAGAAATAATTGCTAATATATAAGAGACGTCCGGAGAAAAATACTTTAGCCAAATAAATCCTACAGTAAATTTACGGAAAAGATTTTTAATTCTTATAATTATATCTAACGTTTTTGGTTCTTTAATTTGGCTCAGAAATAGCGGTATCATCATGGTTTCAAAAAAGGATAAAACAAACAGTTTAAACAAGCAGTAATCAAAATGAAGTAAGTTTGACAAAGAAAAATTCAGTTGCCACTCTAAAGTTTTTAGGAAGATTTGTCTTGAAACATCTGACAAGGATGGAAAAACATTTTACCCTATTTGTTTTGTTCATCAAAAGAGAATCCAATAAAATTCAGGGATCACTCAATATGATCGCATATGATGGATATAATTCGATTTAGACGAAGAGAAGCTGTAAATTCTCAAAAAAAATTTCTTTAACGTCGAATTATCATCGAAGATTTGATTATAAAAAAAATCGAGTAACTTCATCGTTTAAAAAAGGACATTTCTGCACTGTTTTATTTAAAAACTAGATTCATTACCTGGCTTTGCTCGGGATTCAGTTTCCGTTATTATTATTATTTTTCAATGATTAGCCTCCTGTTTTGATGTTCTAAAGTTATAACAACTCTTAAACAAATAAATTTCATCTTTTCAGTAATAAAAAATTCATTTATTAACTAATTTGTTGTTGTTTTAATACTTGCCAGTACACAACATTTTTTGTCTCTTTTTTTGTCATCTGCGACAATGTATAATTCTGATTGATTCCTTGCTCTAGACATTCCCACATACAGCTGACCATGCAAAAAAACATTCTTCTGTCAGATCCAGTCCAGTAACTTTTAATGACTGTCCGTGAGATTTGTTTATGGCTATTGCAAATGTAAGCCGAACAGGAAACTGTAATCTTTTGAAAGAAAATGGCAAGTCTGTAGGAATGATTGGAATTCTGGAAATGAAAACTTGTTCTTCATACGGTCCAATTAAGATTGTTGCCTCAGTGACGTAAGCATTTAATTTTTTTACTGTTAATCTTGAACCGTTGCACAACTTTGGAGGGTCCAAATTTCGAAGCAGCATAACTGGGGATCCTACTTTTAATTTCAATTTATGTGGTGGACTTCCATTAGGGTTCAAAGAATTTAAAAATTCTTCTGGATAGCTTGTGGCTGCATCATCATTCACGCATTTATCAATTGAGAAAAATATTCTCGAATCAGCTTCAATTGTTTCTTGTATGAATTCGTTAATTTCTTCAACTTTGACGTTCAGAGGTGTCAGTATTGCACGATCTTGAAGACATTTCTGATTCAATAGATTTTCTCTGATGTTCGGGTACACACAGTTAATCATGTTCTTTATTGTTGGGCAGATTTTGCAAAATTTCTCTTTGAGTTTTATTTTTCTTGTATGAATTTTCTTTTGGTTCATTTCCGTCTCCAGTGTTTAGCAAGTAAACTGAAATTTTTTCTGAATTGTAACTATTTTAATTTTGTACACGCATGTTTGTAACAAGTTTCATTGTTGTTACCTCTCTCCAAAGCTTTGATGATTTCAGGCAAGCTTTGATCTCGTCGACCATCATGCCTCTCTGGATAACTGGCAATGTTTGACGGAAGTCTCCAGCAAATACAACAATCAAACCACCCATCAGATTGTTGTTTCCACGAATGTCTTGCAGTGTTCTGTTAACTGCTTCAATTCCGTGCTTGTGCATCATAGAGATTTCATCCCAGAAAATTGCTTTTGCTTCTTGCAGGATTTTAGCTTTTCCAGTTCCTTTCCTAATGTTGCAAACGGGCCTTTCGTTGTGAACCAGGTCAATTGGAATTTGCAGTGTCGAATTTGCCGTTCGTCCACCATTTAACAGTGTCGCCGCAATGCCAGAAGATGCAACAGCAAGTGCAATTTTCTTTTCTTTTCTGATTTGTGCCAGCAATAAATTTATCAGGAAGGTTTTTCCTGTTCCGCCAGGTGCATCGATGAAAATTAAACCACCTTCATTGGTGTTGTGTCTTCGTAGTACTTCCTTATAAATTACTTGTTGATCTGCATTCAACAATGGCTCGTTCTGTGCGACATAGTCATTCATTTTTTTCAGTGTCATAAGAAATTTCACGAATCATTTCTCTGTTCATGTCTATCGCATTTAGTCTAAAAGGACTTGTCATGCCGATCTCTGACAAAGGCTTTCCGATCATTTCCAGAACCTTGTCTTCAATTATGATCAGTGCCTCATTAAATATCTTCATTGAATTCGATTGTCATTTGAGGATTTTCGTGTCCTAATCGATTTTTTATGTCTTCTGACATGCAGTCTTTGTGACTCTCCCATAATGTTTTAGGATTTGATGGTTCACAAAACGACAAAATGACTGCGAAGAGCGTTCCGATCTTTGATGGCCAATCAGACTCTTTCACTTCCTCCAATGTTTCGTCCCACTGATTGTCGCTCTCAAGTATTCCCAATGCCAAGCAAGCAGTATGATATGTAGCGTATTCTACTCCATCGACTATTCTAAGATCTTTGAAACAGCTTGGGACTCTGAATTTATGAAGTAACATTCTCAAGTTGTAGCATTCGAAGATTCTAAAGTTCACTGTGTAGACACGTCCAAGAGCATCACCTGATCGAATTTCGACATGGACTTCAACAACTGTACCTTGTTTGCGACGTGAGAAAATTTTCTTTGTTTTGTCCCAAGTGTAAAATTTTGGAACTTCGCAGTGGAGCAGTGTTTTTGCAAAATTGTCCGTTATGCACAGCTCGAAAAATCCAGTCAATGTTGTTTTTGGTGGATTTGTAAGAATATTTATCAAATTAATTTTGCTAAAATACACTCGTTGACCGTTCTCCAGATGCACATCAAGATGTACTACTGTTGGGTATCTTTCGTGGATTGAAAATCCAAATATGCGCCATACTGCTTCATTGCTTGAGATGTACCTGCCTGCTTGGTACTCTGAGATTTCATCACAATCGTCAGAACGTGTTGTTGTAAAAACACCTTGATCCGACCCTTTATGTACATATTTTAGAATGTATTTAATAGATTTCACTGAACTGCAGCACTCAACATTTATGTGTGAATCAAACATTTTAATCAGCAATGGACTGTATGGGACGATCCATCATTTAACAATTTCTACATCCTCAGACATTATCTTTATTTTTGCTATTTGTCCACCATCTTCTTTCTTTCTTCGTCTGTTTAGTGGGTATCCATCCGTTGCCGCTTGTGTCCTTTTCAAAAATTGGCGAGGTTACTTCTTATTGCAAAATTTATCTTTCATGCATGGAGACTGCCAATTAAATGTTCCGCATGGGCCATGCACCATGTTCCTAATCACTATGTCGTGTAGTTTCTTCCCAATGCGGTTGTATGGAATTTCTGCTGAGATGATGTCATCAATTTGATTTGGCTTCAGTGTTTTTGTTAGCCAGATAAAAATGTGTGCGTGTGGCAATCCTAGCTTTTGCCATTCAACGGAGTACAGCCAATATTTGATAGAACCAAAAACTTCACCTTTGATGAGAACATTCATGAGTTTTATTAATTTCTGTCTAAAAATACGTGCAACCAAATCGTGTCGATCTGTTCTAGATTGTCCGTTGATCAAATTTTCTTCCATCTCTTTACAATTAGGGTTAAATGTGAATGTGATTAATAGCGATGGCTTGCCTCCATGACGCACGTAGGTGATTGCATCTTGAGCATATTCATGCATGTTGCGTGACCTACCAGTGTATGTTGATGGAAGGATCACTAATTTGCCGTGATTATCCGCATTTCTGTTTTTCACAATAGCATCTTTCAAGTGAATGTACTCATCTACTATGAGTTTCTTTTGATTTAATCTTATGAAGAGTAATCTTTCAGTCTCAATTTCAGCATACATATCAACCAAATACTGATGCAAAAGTTTTCGATAGTTCAGCAAACGGTTTTCTTTTGGACGCACCACCAACCGAGAGGCATAAAAGTCCATTGCTGATACTTTTTTGTTGTTTTTCTGTTGTTTAATGTTAATTGCATATCCATCTTCCCCTCGAGAAAACATCAGTGGATACTGCAAAGCGTCATACGAAATATGGGTCTCGGAAATATTCTTTAGTTCATTGCTGCGCATTGTTAAAACAATGTCGCTTTTTTCAAATTCATTACCGGCAATGATAATTGCCACTTCATTCACTATCGGTAAGTTAAATATTCGTGCATGACCTGCAGCAGGTTTTTTGTCTGCCTTGATAATGATTTTCAGGTTATCAGTTGGATTGCCTTCGAGTGCCATTTTAAATTGATTGACGTACTGCTTGCTTTCGTGCAGCATTTTTTGTAAGTCTACTATCAGGCTTTTGTCAGTTCCAGGAATCACAGAACAACGACGTTGAGATTCGGTTTCTTCATCGCCTAGGAAATAAATTTGTAAAAATTTTGTTTCTTCATTTGGAAGTGGCATGATGGATCCAACCTTATGATAAATCTGTCCCTGAATCCTAAAAGTCGGCATCAATCCAATTGATTGCTTCATGGGTACAGATGTTCCGAAAGATGTCATTTGAAAGCTACAGTTGTACTTTCGGATCATGCTAAGGAATTTTTTTTGATTTTGGGTGATCTCCGTTCATAAGATTTTTCAGCGGCTCAGGCAGTTCAGGAAGTTCTGGCAACAAAACATTTCTACCTGAGCAACACAAACCTGACGTTTCACCTTTAAACTTAAGTGCATTGCAAAAAGTGCATTTTACAGACATGCTTCCAATAATAATTTGTGGAAAGCTTGAATAATCAAGTTCATGATCGTAGTTAAATGCTTCGTCTTTGAAATAAAGTCAATTGTTTGTTCTCAAGTACCTTGTCTCGGTCTTTTCTGTTTGAGTCTACCTTGGCGATCTTCAACTGTTTTCGCCAAAATCCTTTTGCGGTAGCAAATAGCATTAGTTTGTTGTCGGTGCTGTCGTTGTTCATCGCTTCTCTCTCCTCTCGATGTTGAAGCTCGAAGACGATGGTATGTTCGACGCATTAAAGTTTCTTCATCAGTCTCATTGCTTCGGATCACTGAAATTCGAATTCTGTTGCCTTCGAGCTCTTGAGAACGTTTTTCTTCAGATTCTTGTGTTCGTCTAACTGCATTTCAAATTCTGGTGGCTTCGAGCTCTTCTGATTTTTTTTTCATCACATTGCTCATTTCTCAACAATCTTTGACATTTTGCCCTTACTTCTGCAGGATTAAAAGTTGCTCTCTTCCTTTTGGGCATTTTAAAGCATTATATGTTTCAATTATATAAAAATCATCACTTCAAGGCTAAACGCACGAGTTTTTAGCTAAGTGAACGTGTCCTTCAGAATATTTCAGTTGGAACAGGTAGCTTGGGATAGTTTTAATGCATGAAATGGATTGAGAACAACGCATTTATGAAAATAAATGACTTTCCATCTTTATATTTTCATTTTTAAAAAGAAATATTCCGGCGTTGCCACGTATATGAAAATAATATATCAAATTCATTCTTGCATGCGCCAATATATGAATAAATTACATTTTTAATTCATGTCAATTTATTTTTACGCAAATGTTATAATTTAATTGGCAACAATGAAATGTTACAATGACTTTTGTAGCTATGATTTATGAATGAATTTCTATAACTACATACATTTTTGCCCCGACGGAAAAAAATACAGCACGTATGACTGGGAACTTCTAGCAATCTATGCTGCTGTTAGGCATTTCCAACACAATCTTGAGAGTCAAACTTTCGCTATTTACACAGACCACAAACCCTTAATTTTCGCTTTTTCTTCCCGTAATAATAATGCTTCACCCAGGCAAATCAGGCACTTGAACTACATCGCTTAATTCAGCACAGACATACGTTACGTGGCAGGACTATGTAATGTCGTAGTAGACACTCTGTCTCGTTTTCGCTTTTTACGCAAATGTTATAATTCGTAAGAAAAATGACAGACGTCCAGTAGCTTGGAACAAGATACTCACTAGCGCATTTGAGAATTGCAAATCAGACTTACAAAATGCAACAACTCTCGCGTACCATAACCCTGAACAAGTTTTCCCTAATGGTTGATGCATCTGAAATCGCCATTGGTGCTGTTTTGCATGTCCAACACAATAACAGTCTGCGACCTCTCGCATTCTTCTCCAAGAAACTATGCCCAGACGAACAAAAATACAGCACGTTTGACCAGGAACTTCTAGCAATCTATGCTGCTATTAGGCATTTGTACCACAATCTTGAGAGTCAAACATTCGCTATTTACACAGACCACAAACCCTTAATTTTCGCTTTTTCTTCCCGTAATAATAATGCTTCACCCAGGCAAATCAGGCACTTGAACTACATCGCTTAATTCAGCACAGACATACGTTACGTGGCAGGACTATGTAATGTCGTAGTAGACACTCTGTCTCGTTTTCAGACAATAGAGTCAACTTTTTCAATTGACTTTGCAAAAGCCCAGTAAGATGATCCTGAATTTCAAAACCTCAGAGACGATCCAAACTGCTCTTTGAAATTCAAATCGCTACATCTGAGCCCTGATCTTAAAATTTTGTGTGATATAAGCCGAGACAGAATTCGCCCTTACGTTCCATCAGCATTCCGAAAAAGGGTCTTCTTTTCACTTCATAATCTTTCCCACCCAGGCACTCGGGCTTCCAAGAAATTGGTCATGGATCGTTTTATTTGGCTATCTATTTCGAAGGACATTGCTGAATGGACTCGTGCATGCAGTCAATGCCAAAAGTCGAAAATTACGCGACACAACCGTAGTCCTCTTCAAACTTTTGCATTACCTTCACAACGTTTCGACCATGTCCATCTGGGCATAGTGGGTCCCCTACCACCATTTGAGGGCTATACGTATCTCTTGACCTGTTATCAGTTTCAGGAGGATGCAGAACAAAATCACTGACACTGTTTAGGATGTTGGATTCAATAGCGGAAACCACATGATTATATTTTGTCGAGTCTAAAGTTATTCCGCTGATGTCAAATTGCGCCTCGATTTGAGCAAACCAAAGTGTTAGAATTGTCTTCGAGAAGGGTGGGGGCTTTACGCTCAAACGAGCAACAGTACTAGGAGACAACTCAGGTAGCGACATTTTATACAATATAGGATAACAAAGCAAAAAAATTATCTCGTGAATGCGAATAGACGGTAAATAAACGGCTCAATTCAGCACAGATGTAAAACACGTATTTAAATCAGGCGAAGGAGAAAAATAATCTGCTGGTTCTGTAATTGCATTTTGTATCGCAGTACGGCTAATATATGAACAAAGGCGTATCCAAATGAAAATAGGTCACCAAATTGTAGCTATGATTTATGAATGAATTTCTATAACTACAAAAAGAACTGATATCTTTAATGCGACAAACTGCTTATAAATTTGACATAAAAAAAGAATGCACGAACAACAATAATTATAATACACAAAAAGTTGCCAATTTGTAGAATGTTAAAACAGTTAAGCTCCGCGAACTCGTGAGTACATGGACACTAGAATAATCTGTGAATCTCCACAGCTTTGAACAAAAATATCTGTTGATATAATTCGGGAATGGAACGTCGTAGCGGGATGAAACTAGTCACGTTCATTCTGATTTTTCAAGAACATTAAACCGTGTAAATTTCATCAAGGTAAGACTCACGGTTTTTGAGTTTTTGTGACTCATACACACATACTAACATGACCTATTCCCCGTTTCTGCTTTATATATAAGATATTTCATAACGTGTTATTAATTATATGACGATTGCTAAAAAAATTTGCTCTAGAAGTTCTCCTCAGAAGCGTAATAAGGCTTTTTTCTTGCTTGGTAAAATTCTGTTGAACTACTAATGCCATTCTTTAAAGGTGGATAAGACATAAAAACTTAAGGTATTTTTTGAAATTCTTAAAAAAAATTAATACAGATGAAAATGGGTAGTTCACATATGTTCGTATGCCTTCTAACGACCTTTTGAGGATTTCATGCTATAGAACAGTGGTTCTTAACCGGGGCTGCGAGAGAGCATTTCTAAGTGTGCGAGAGAAGGTTCTAAATTTTCAGTTAAAATTACCAATTGAGTGAATCATTTGATGGATACTTTTCCACTGGAAATATAAGCAAAATTAATAGATGGATCCATTTTTGTTTGACCTAAATTCAATGGACGACAACGTTTTAATAAAAGACGATCTTATCGCAATACGAACTAATGCACGTATTGAAATGGAATTTGAAAAACTGGATTTAGAACAGTTCTGGTGTACGCAGTTAGAACTTTATCCAGAATTGGCAAAAGCAGCATTTTAGACGCTTTTACTATTTGCCACTACTTACCTTTGTAAATGAGTTTTTCATCACTTTTGCACATCAAAACAAAAGCCAGAAATCGCTTAAATGCATCTGATGACTTACGCGTGTCTCTTTAAAAAAAAAAAAAACACAGCCTCATTAAAAAAAGGATAATTATGAACAAACAACAATAACTTAGCCATTAAAGATGTAGATATTGTTTTATATGTAACTAGCTTAATACCCGTGCTTCGCTACGGAATACATTCAAATTAAATACAACGGTCAATGTATGGAATTAATAAAAAAAAATTATAAAAAAATCGCAACGGATATTTTTATAGACAAAATAATGTAGAAGAAAATATTCAAATTATATACAACGGTCAATATATGCAATTAATTTGTATGTTTAATATCCATAAAACATACTATTTTGAATTAAATTCTTAAAGAACTTCCATCTCAATTATCCCAAAAAATATTAAAATACAGTAAAAGATATGTTCCTGAAATTGTACTACATTAACTGTACTATATTCTTTAGTATATTCTATCAGATTTAATTTAAATATTTTCTTCTACATTATTTTGTCTATAAAAATATACGCTACGATTTTTGTATATATTTATATACTAGCTGAAAACCCGCACTTCGCTACGGAGTACATTCAAATTAAATACAACGGTCAATGTATGCAATTAATGACAAAAAAATAATATATATATATATATTTATAATAAATACGACGATCAATGTATACAATTGATGTAAAATAAACAAAAAAATGTATTTATAAAAAAATCGTAAGGGATATTTTTATACACAAAATAATGTAGAAGAAAATATTCAAATTAAATCTAATAGGACATACTAATGAATATAGTACAGTTAATATAGTACAGTTTGAGGAACATATCTTTTACTGTATTTTAATATTTTTTTGGATAATTTCCAATCGTCTGCCGCATTAGCAAAGAAAAAAATGTTTTTTTTGTCTATTTCGTTACTACGCACGTGACGATAAATTTATTCAAAGTACCAGAAAAATAAATCACATAATCAGCATTTAATAAATTAAATTCTAAAAATTATTCTTTAAAAATTCACCCAAAAGTCAGAAAATAGAGGTAAAGTTTTGAAAATGATTTCATTTTAAAGGCATTTTTATGATCTTTCTCGTGATATAAATTTTATAACCCTCAAATTATTTTTTGAAATGCAGATTTAAAAAAAAGTTACTAAAACAGCTTAAAAATTTAATTAAAAAAAATCTAAGAATTTTTCAAAAATCTTTCTTAGTGCACCCCTACACTATAAGAAAATCGCCATTCAAAATTTCAGCCCTTTAGGTCTAGCGGTTTGGTCTGCGCGTTGTATGTCAGTCAGTCAGTTATGGAACTGTTTTATATATACAGATTTTGTTTTTTTAAATATCAATGTATATTTAAATATTCTATCTTGAAGAAATTTGTGGGAGGGATCTTTATGAAGTTGAAGAGGACAATAAAAGTTCTCCGGTTACGTGAGGAATTGTCCGTTGTCGAGAAACTAACATGCAATAAGAAATGTTCCTTAGTCTCACCATACGCAACCGGGAAAGTTCGTGGAGAGAAGACTAGTTGGTTACAACAGTGAATACAGCGTCAATAAAGCTGATTTTCGTTATCAGGAACTCAAACGGAGAATTTCGGAATAATATAAAGAGATCGCTGGTTCCTCAGCAGTTCGGTTGAAAATCTTTCACTCACTTACGGCCAAATCGATATCTACAAATTGTGGAGTGCGTTGATTGCAATAACCCAAGTGGATTTACACTGTCATCTTGTTAAAAAAATAAAGTTGAAAGCAGCTGGAAATAGGAGTCGAATACCTGATCGTATTATATTGCCTATGCCGCAATGACCCAGACCTTACTCTCAACGTTGTCTAAAAAAAGCTGGTAAGAAAAAGGTACCAAGAAAGCTGGTGAGCAAAAAATCTTCCAAATCGTTAACATAAAAAAATGTTTATTTTTTGAGCTGTCTTGGGTAACATAAAAATCTTTACAAAAAAGGAGCTCGGAATTATTGGGCTTGAAGATGAACCATAGGTTTTGACAAATGCAAAAATAGCCCCCCGAGACAGAATTGGCAGAGCCAAAACTGACCGGGGTGCTTAAAAACAAAAAAATTATATCTGACGACTCTCTCACAAAAAAATATGGCTAACTGATATATTTCTTCTCATCACTGGACATGCCTGGAAAAACGCGGACACGAGGGTTGCCGTAACAAGAAAAGCGCCAATTAACAAAGGCAGACCACCCGCGCCACGCGCACGGAAGCTTACCTCAGCGCGGAGGAAAAATATAGTGAAAAAACTACGCGAGCGCTCAATGGCCAATAACAAGAACCCGGCCATGCCGAAGCCTCGCCAAGAGGAGAAACTCCGAACGCGCCGCCAAAATGGAGGCCCGTGAATGGCTTAGCCCTGATAGACGAAAATTCGCGCCTCGGCGTGATTGGTCGAGCGAGGAGAGAAAGCTCACCTTGGAGAGTGCCTTTACGCCAAGCTGTCGCCAATTTCACACGTGGAAAAAACCTCTCTTGGACAAAGGAAAAAGGAGAAAACGCCATATAATTCTAACTTACAACAGATTTTATGGGGCCAATTTAGTGAGCTAACTTACACGGCGTGCGTGGACAAAAGTTAGTTGGATGTCCACATGACACACCCTGCAATTATCAGCCATAAAAAGTGCATTTTAGTGAAACTAAACAAGGGAATCCTTTGACTAACCTCTTGTTAAGCACATTATAGTTGGAGTTTTACGGTTTAAGAGAAATGGGCAACGGCTAAAATTCTCAAGAACACACACGACGAGGGAACGGTATAGAAATTACGCTATTTTATTTTAAGGGACAACTATTTAGAATTAGAGATATCATTAATTTAACGTGCGCTATGAGCCCAACCAAATTAACTATTTCTGGAACGAATTCCTCGTTACAATCAATATATATTTTGCCTCTGTATATATATTTTACATCAATTGTATACATTGATCGTTGTATTTATTATAAATATATATATATATTTTGGCATTAATTGCATACATTGACCGTTGTATTTAATTTGAATGTACTCCGTATCGAAGTACGGGTATTCAGTTAATTGTTAATTCTTTTCAAACAGTTAAACTGTGATTGCACGATGAAGATATAGAAGAAAAATTCATACTTCAATTTTCTACCCCGAAAGTCTATTAAAAACTTTACTTAACAACTACATATTTCCCCCCTCCTACCCGCTTATCGTAAACGAAACGATGCATATCCCAGAGGGTGCGAGACTAGTTCGGCATTACTGTCCAGCCATTCATTAGCAATCATAGGGCCCAGCAAACTCCGGAATGAACTAATCACGCAATTTTGTGATTCCCTTTCCTGTTGAGCGGACGACTAAAGGCATCCGCTGATACCCATTGTCAATCAACACCCACTTACTTAAACTTAATTTGTATGCTAATCGATAACGAGTTTATCTAAATATCAGTAATTAGACCCAATATTACACACTATTTGCCTCCGAATAAACTCTTTAAGTATTCTCTCTCGGAATTTTTCGATACTTTCTTGGGCAATATTTATGATGAAATATGACAATTATTTGGTTTTATATTATACTTAAGGGGTTAAGGGGGTCCGGGACACATTTTGAAAATTTTTTTATTTATTAAGTTAAAATTTTGAATTTTTTTGTAAAGGTTAACCATATAATTTGTAAACAAAATCACATAATAAAACTTTTCAAAAAGTTTTTAAAAATTTTTAAAATTTAAAATTTTTAATAAAAGTGGGGTAATTTAAAATCGTTATAACTCGAAATATTATTCGTAGAATTTCAAAATTTTTTCATTTAATTAAACAGAAATATTTAAATTTTAATTTTGATTCACCGTTTTTTAAAATATTAATTTAAAAAAAAATTAAAAATATTTAGATTAAAAATTACGAAAAAAAAATTATGCAACTTATTTTAAAAAAAAATCATATTTTCAAAAGTAAATATTTTTTTCAAATTTGCTGAAACAAAATTAAAGTCAAATAGTTGAAAAAGACATGTTCCAAGTTTCAACCATCTATCTTTAACGGTTCTTGACTTATAACCATTTAAAGACGAGAAAAGGGGGAAAAAACCCATCATGCAGAAAAACGCACTTACAGGTCTAGACAACGATTGGGTACTATTAGAATGTTGCAAAAAAAAATAATAATAATTTCTCCTGTTCTAATTAAGATAGAAACATGATTTAAACGTCATTTTAAGCGCAAAAGAACACAAAAATTTTTAATGCAATAAAATATTTTTCGAAAATTCGAACAATTTTGTATCCTGGACCCCCTTAAGGGACCTTCAGTCTCGAGTTTTTTAATATCCAGATTTTAATTCTATATACAAATAGAGAATAGTTAATATCCTTTTTACTACATTAAACACCCTTAGAGTAATTCAAAATAAGGATTTTTTGGAAGAATAAGGCCTATTTATTACCACGTTTTTACCATGTTTTTATTAACTTGCTTTCTTGTTTGTGTGTGTGTTTGTTTATCCAGTACAAATCTTACAATCGATTTTTAACTAACTTCCCGACTCGCTAGACATTTGAAACTTTTAGAATAGCCCAGAACGATGACAATGCATTTTTTAATACTTTTAGCCATTTTTAAGCAGATTTTTACCATGTTTTTATTATTTTCAGTTAATTTTGTTTTGTAGACTGGTACAGCCATCTGTCGGCCAGGACGGGAACGAAAAGTTACACGCAAGTTAAAAGAAAATGAAGTTAATTGGAAGTTAAGTTGATGGGATAATTCATTCAAAATTTTTAAGTATTTATTAATACATAGAATTGTCAAGTTTATATGATTCAACAGAAAATTTAAAAACATGGTATATAAAAAGTTCCTTTTATCTTGTAATTATTATTAACTCGCTTTCTTGTTTGTGTGTTTGTCCAGTACAAATCTTGCAATCGATTCTTAACTAACTTTCCGACTAGCTAGACATTTGAAACTTTTAGAATAGATCAGAACACGACGACAATGCATTCTTTTAATACTTTTAGCCATCTTTAAGCAGAAAAATCCGCAAAGTGGCGCTTCGATCGAATTCAATGCTTGCACTTTTACGTGACGTCGTTTGACGATTTTGAAAACAGAATAAATGTGAATTTGTTTGTTTACAAAAATATTGTGCGAAAAATTAAAAAAAAAAAATTGAAAGTTAGCAGTTTATAAAGTCTGTGGATAGTGGAAATAACTGAAAAGTGATTAAAATTAAATAAATGAAAGTGAAAAAGAATAATTAAGTGAAGGTTTGTGCAATTAAGAGAGAAAAGGAGAGAAAAATAAAAATAAATACAAGTGAAAAATAATTAAATAGGAAAATATTAAAATTATGATTTGGCGGGATTAAGGTAATTTTTGGCGGGATTAATTTAAGGTGGTGAGTTCGGGCCTGACTCAGGGCAACTTGCGTTATGAGATGAAAACGAAGGTTGAAGTAAAATTAAAAAGAAAAAATGAATAAATAATTAATTAGCAATCAAATAATGATAAAAAATAAATAAAAGAATAATAAAAAAATTAGGAAATGAAAAAATATATATATATAATGTAGGATAACTAAATGTAATTTAAAGGTATGCAAAGATTATGCACTGTTATTATTATTTAAGTTGGCAGTGTGTACAAAATAGGTGCAGAGGGAATTTATTAATGTATTGTCTGTGATATTAATTTTACATGATGTATTTGTGAGTAGTATGAGTTGTAATTCCACTTGTCTACTGTTACACATAGAAATCAAAAAGAAAAGAAAAAGGAGAAGAAATGTATTGTAATAACTTTGCTTGTAATCAGAAATAAATTCAGAAAGGAAAAAGTCGACTGGAACCGGAAACTGCCAGCTCGAAAATTTAATTTGTTTTAGACCTCCAAGTAGAGAGTCTGTTGCCACGGATATGGCTAGGCAATAACTATGTTATTTATGAACTTAAGTTGTTTTGTTTAGTTAATGTGACTTATATACATAACCTTGCCGTTTATGCATTCGCAGTGGTCGGCATGATTTACGAATTAATTATGATTTGGAGAAATAAGAGGTCTTTCCAGTAAGTTTGGAGCAATCAAACTCTTCGATGCACAGTCCTTCCAAGGTTCTAATTCGGCTTAATGCGACGTAAGCCTGTGCCTTGGCGAAGATTTTTTCCCGAGGTACAGAACTGAGTGGTTCACGGTACATCCTTGCATTTTGTGCACAGTGCAGACCGATCATTTTCTTTCAAATTGATGGGATATTTCATCAAAAAAATTAAAAAAAGTGTTTATTAATACATAAAATTGTGAAGTTTATGTGATTCAAATAATTCATTTTTCATTTAAAAACCTTATTTTTTTAAATATAAGTTTACCATATACATATTATATATATAATAGCCGTTGTCTCTGTATAACACT
Source organism: Dolomedes plantarius (assembly GCA_907164885.2). Lineage (NCBI taxonomy): Eukaryota > Metazoa > Arthropoda > Arachnida > Araneae > Dolomedidae > Dolomedes > Dolomedes plantarius. The sequence goes on from OU015502.1 coordinate 103,100,415, forward strand.
TCCTGGCTGTACTCATCTTTCAATTGAAGCCCTCAGTAAACAAACAGCCGGTTAGGCTTAATTTCAATTTCAGATATGGATCAGAATTTTTTCATACCTAAAAACTAATATCTTCTCCATCAAATCACGTTTGTTCAGCCTATTTTTCTATAAAACATTCAGAACTAAAAAAATTGGATGCTTTTAGCTGTATATTTAGCAGTTTTTAAAAATCTGTTTACTTTTGCGATGAATTCTGAAAGTAAACAAACTTGAATGTGAATGAATCAAGTAGCTCAAGTATTCATATCGCGTAGTGAACTGTAAAAAAACTGGATGGCAGTCTACTACTCCAATCGCATAAAAAACTAAATAAATAAAAAATAATGAAAGGGTTTGCTTTTACGAGGTGTGGATTAAATGCAATATTGTTAGATAATTCGGGATATTTTTTAACTTTCATATACTTTTTCCATTATGACGTCATTATTAGTATTATGACGTCAAAATGACGGGTTGGATGGCAGTCTACTACTCCAATCGCATGAATAACTAAATAAATAAAAAATAATGAAAGGGTTTGCTTTTACAAGGTGTGGATTAAATGCAATATTGTTAAATAATTCGGGATATTTTTTAACTTTCATATACTTTTTCCATTATGACATCATTATTAGTATTATGACGTCAAAATGACGGGTTACCTTCTAGTATAAACATAATTGTGCATTGAATTTTTTTTCGTATGAATCTAAACTCTGAAATATTTTTTAAAAATTCTGCCTGTAATTTTTTTATGTTTTTGCTTTATTTTATGGTCTATAAATTTGAAAGTATATGTTTGGACTCAAAGAACTATGCACACTTTTATGATACACACTCCCATTAACAATCCTGAGAAATTTAGATGAAATCAGAAGAAAATGAATGCGCACTGAGCATTTTGAAAAATTCTACCATTTTTGAAATTTTTTTTGAAAAACGGCTCTTATTATTCCATAAAATACTTATTTGTGACTTCTAAGTGACCTCAATGTAATAGGAAAGGCTATTAATTACACTCATGTGGTATATAGGGAAAATATTGATAATTTAAAATAAACGAGGTTAAAGGTCCCTTACCCCCGTAATTTATTTCCAGTGGTCATAATAATTATGATAATAATTACAAGATAAAAAGTACTTTTTATATATCATGTTTTTAAATTTTCTGTTGAATCATATAAACTTGACAATTCTATCTATTAATAAATACTTTTTAAAAAATTTTTTTGATGAATTATCCCATCAACTTGAAAGAAAAGGAAGTTAATTGGAAGTTAACTTGCATTTAACTTTTCGTTCCAGTTCCGGTCGATAGAGGGCTGCACCAGTCTACAAAACAAAATTAACTGAAAATAACTGAAAATTAATTTAATTCTGCTTAAAGAAGGCTAAAAGTATTTAAAAAATGCATTGTCATCGTGTTCTTAGCTATTCTAAAAGTTTCAAATGTCTAGCTAGTCGAGAAGTTAGTTAAAAATCGATTGCAAGATTTGTAAGGGACAAATACACAAAGAAACAGGAAAGCAAGTTAATAAAAACATGGTTAAAAACGTACCACTTGTAATTGATCCTAAAAAAAATAAGTAATTTCAGGTAGTCTCTTTTAACGAAACGTCTCAATTAACGTCTCAATAATCCTAGGATTACTTATCGTTGCTTATCTCTTTTGTATGAATATATGTATGTATGTACACTGCTGGCCACTGTAAATGCAACACCCTGAAGGAAACATGCAAATAACATGAAATTTACAACATGCATTAGCGGAGGTGAGATATGCAAATGATTAGAATTTCAGCGCAGACGCACATCACGAGCGCCTGTGGCGCCACTTCAAAGCGCTATTTAAGGCTTGGAGATTTCGACGATTTCAAGTTCGGCAATTGTGTTTTTCTTGTGGTTTTTTCAAAAAAACGATCAATTATGCCTCGTCGAAAACAGCGATCATCTTTTGATCAAGTATCCGAGTTCGACAGAGGAAGGATAGTGGCCTACCGAGATTGTGGATTATCTTTCAGGGAAATCGGTAGTCGTGTTGGACGAAACCAAACAACTGTAATGCGGATATGTGATCGTTGGATGCAGGAGGGTACGACGGACTGGCGTGTTCGATCGCATCCACCTCAGCGCACCACTTCACGTTATGACAGGCAAATTGTGCGCATGGCAGCGACGGATGTGTCCAGTGTCTGCGCGTACGATTCGACGCCGTTTACAGCAGAGTGGTCTGTCCGCAAGACGTCCATTGCTTTGTCTACCCTTGACGCAGAACCACAGACGTCTCCGCCGCCAATGGTGCGATGGCAGAAGGATGTGGACGGGAGAATGGAATGAAATTGTCTTTACTGACGAGTCACGCTTCTGTCTGCAACACCACGATGATCGCATTCGAGTCTGGAGACACCCTGAAGAGAGGATGCTGAACAGCTGCGTTATGCACCGCCACACTGGTCCTGCACTGGGTATTATGGTATGGGGCGGTATTGGATATCACTCTCGCACACCTCTAGTACGCATTGACGGTACTTTAAACAGCCAGCGCTACATCGTCGAGGTGTTGGAGCCAGTTGTCCTTCCTTACCTTCAGGGCTTGCCCACAGCCATATTTGAATAGGATAATGCGCGACCACACGTGGCACGCATTGTCCAACGGTTCTTCGTCAATCGCCCGATTGAATTGCTTCCCTGGCCGCCTCGCTCTCCGGATCTTTCGCCGATAGAAAACATGTGGTCCATGGTTGCTCTACGATTGACCCAGATTCCATCCCCAGCTGCCACAGCAGATCAACTTTGGCAACGTGTGGAAGCTGCTTGGTCTGCTGTACCCCAAGAACTCATCCAAAGTCTCTTTGAATCAATGCCGAGGCGTGTGGCAGCGGTGATCTCCAACAATGGCGGCTACTCTGGCTACTGATTTTGGCAGGAACCACACTTCACAGCAGTCTATAAATTTAATCATTTGATACTTGGTCAACATGTTATCTACAAAATAAATTTTGTTGTGATATCTCTTGTTTTTCTTGGTGTTGCAATTTGGGTGGCCAGCAGTGTATTATGAATATATGTATTATATATATGTACGTATGTATATGTATATACATGTATGTCAAAATTTTGACGCATTTTGGCGCTTTTCTGTTTAACTGTTTACTGCTTGTCCAAGGGATACAAACTGGGTTTGGCGCGCTGTCAAAATTAAAATAGCGTGTCAAAATTTGCTTATTTCTTGCTTTTAACATTTTCCTAATTAAAAAAAATTGCTACTACCAAAATATTTCCATTGGGGTCGAGAGTTTTTTTTGAAAGTGGGTTGCTGTCTGAAAAAGTGTGTGCACCACTTTTAATGCAATGTGTGTGAGAGAGAAAGGAAAATAAACTCTAGTACTCTCAATTTCAATGTAAATAACTTGTCTCTAGTACTGTTTTCTAAAAAATTCTTATGGTATAAAAGTAAGTTCTTTTAAAGCAGAATTACTAGGTAAGCTGTTGTGTCAAAGAGAATGATATAAATAGATGTCGACAAATTCATGACTTTAAAAATAATTTATTTTTATTTAAGGCTGATGGCGTCTTCATAGCCTTTACCTTCATGGCGCAATTCTGCTGCTAATATAGTTTTACCCATTTTCTAACCGATCTTGTCAAACTGATGTTTTGATTTCTGTACATATTGAGGTATTGGTCCAGAAATTTTTCTTATTGAGTGGCAGCAGTCATTTTCGTTTTTCAGTATGCCTTCTAATCATGAAGCTATATGAGGGAGTGTAAGCTTGAATGCGGAGTTCCTAAAAAAAAATGCACCGATTATGGTCGCTTACCTGCAGATAGCGCGATATGTAACAAAAGGGCGGATTTTTCATTGCTTTGTATGGACGCGCGGTTTTTAAAATCGTTTAACAGATTTTTATATATATATATATATATATATATGTAATGTTAAGTTGAATAAATGAATTAATATTAAATACACACAAAAAAAAACATGTTTGCTATTGAAAAATACGAAATATCCATATTATGGTGTCCTTGTCAAAGCCCTGGATTCGGCGCGCGCGCCATCTAGTGGCGGCGACCAAATGTGAGACACATTTTTAACACTGAGCTACTCCTCCTTCTTTAGCTTCATGCTTTTCATAAACGTATATTGTATATTGTTTTTGCTTATGTCTCCTGGCTGGAATGTATTCTAGACCAGGCCCATATAGACTTTTGAGCTGAGGGGTGCGGCTTCGGATTATAATGGCTTCACAAGGGTCGGAATCCAACTTAGCCAGGTGCCACCTCAGTTTTGACCGAGTACCCCCAGGGGTGACATTTTGGGGAATCGTACCTTCCCCACCCACTGACCTCAAAGAAGGACTTTCCGGTCAACGAATTTAATGTGCTACACCGGACTAGACACAAAGGTATTTAATGGCGCCTGTCAGGATTCGATCCGAGCACCCTCAGTACCGAAAGCTAACTAGCTACACTCTGCTACCTCTGACCCTAACAAAATTATAGTGTAGTGTAGATGTCATATCACCACAGCAAGCAAGCACATAGCTAATAAAAAATACTTGTTTGTTGACCTGAAAAATTATTACTTTATCACGCAGTACTCACAGGCATAGTAATTGAACCGCACTTTATTTCTATACGGGACATATCCTCTGCTGCAAAATCGAATGCACCAAAATGTGTTAGACTTTTCAGAAAAGATCAGTATGCTTCAAATACACTGCTGGCCACTGTAAATGCAACACCCTGAAGGAAACATGCAAATAACATGAAATTTACAACATGCATTAGCCGAGGTGAGATATGCAAATGATTAGAATTTCAACACAGACGCACATCACGTTCGCCTGTGGCGCCACTTCAAAGCGCTATTTAAGGCTTGGAGATTTCGACGATTTCAAGTTCGGCAATTGTGTTTTTCTTGTGGTTTTTTCAAAAAAAACGATCAATTATGCATCGTCGAAAACAGCGATCATCTTTTGATCAAGTATCCGAGTTCGACAGAGGAAGGATAGTGGCCTACCGAGATTGTGGATTATCTTTCAGGGAAATCGGTAGTCATGTTGGACGAAACCAAACAACTGTAATGCGGATATGTGATCGTTGGATGCAGGAGGGTACGACGGACCGGCGTGTTCGATCGCATCCATCTCAGCGCACCACTTCACGTGATGACAGGCAAATTGTGCGCATGGCAGCGACGGATCGCTCAGTCACATCACGAACCATAGCACAGCACATGCAGTCTGTAACGCATCATCCAGTGTCTGCGCGTACGATTCGACGCCGCTTACAGCAGAGTGGTCTGTCCGCAAGACGTCCATTGGTTTGTCTACCCTTGACGCAGAACCACAGACGTCTCCGCCGCCAATGGTGCGATGGCAGAAGGATGTGGACGGGAGAATGGAATGAAATTGTCTTTACTGACGAGTCACGCTTCTGTCTGCAACACCACGATGGTCGCATTCGAGTCTGGAGACACGTGAAGAGAGGATGCTGAACAGCTGCGTTATACACCGCCACACTGGTCCTGCACCGGGTATTATGGTATGGGGCGGTATTGGATATCCCTCTCGCACACCTCTAGTACGCATTGCCGGTACTTTAAACAGCCAGCGCTACATTTCCGAGGTGTTTTAGCCAGTTGTCCTTCCTTACCTTCAGGGCTTGCCCATAGCCATATTTCAACAGGATAATGCGCGACCACACGTGGCACGCATTGCCCAACGGTTCTTCGTCAATCGCCAGATTGAATTGCTTCCCTGGCCGCCTCGCTCACCGGATCTTTCGCCGATAGAAAACATGTGGTCCATGGTTGCTCTACGATTGACCTAGATTCCATCCCCAGCTGCCACAGCAGATCAACTTTGGCAACGTGTGGAAGCTGCTTGGTCTGCTGTACCCCAAGAACTCATCCAAAGTCTCTTTGAATCAATGCCGAGGCGTGTGGCAGCGGTGATCTCCAACAATGGCGGCTACTCTGGCTACTGATTTTGGCAGGAACCACACTTCACAGAAGTCTATAAATTTAATCATTTGATACTTGGTCAACATGTTATCTACAAAATAAATTTTGTTGTGATATCTCTTGTTTTTCTTGGTGTTGCAATTTGGGTGGCCAGCAGTGTAGAAGAAAACTAACAGAAATTTCATTAGGTAGTTACTTTGGTTGCTTCTTTTTGGGATATTGAAAAAACAACAACGGCTGAAAATATGTACAAAAGTTTCAAGCCTGGGACGTTTCATAATTGAAGCCACCTTTTATGATAAGATATTGCTGTGCAGGGTGCGCAGTAGAATAGGGACTTTAGAATGATGACGCAATTCGTATAAGTTAAAATCATTTAATTATCGTTACGATGATCATATGTACAGATGAATAACAAACTAAATGTAAGCCACAATATCGAGCTAACTTCTCATAACGAAAAGAATATAAATGGCTCACGAAAAGATATTATCTTCACACCTCTAACCGGTGGGTGGGAGATTAACAGATGCCATAGACTGACAGCGACATTAACAAACTTGTTCTTATATATACAATAAAACATTTGCATAAGAAACACGGTCTACAGTTAAATAGACCAAACATGGTCCGTTTAAAAAATTAGTTTCATATGGCAAATGCGTAAGAGAAAATAAAACTGTGACGTCATATTTACAACAGCCGACAAGCTGAATACCATTGCGTTGCTGCGATGTTTAAAAGACTGACACCTCAACGCATGTTAGGAAGTGACAAGATAAAAGTAAACAAGGCGAATATCGCCACTTTAAGTAGGCACCACACAATTTTCCTATCAGATATGCATCGTTCTATCAGATATTCATCGATCTCCAGCGTACTCAGAACCCTTGTGTTACGGTGATATTACTCTTCTCATTGCACTCCACATAGCGTTGTGTTTAGCGGGAAAAAAATTCTACTCTTCAAAGGACTCCGGAGCAACAAAACTCTACGTTACAGTTGTTTTCACAAAAACTTTATTCGTCATACGATACACTGCAGGGACTTCCTTAGCCTGTGAAAAATGGGCAAACAACTGAAAAATCCGGCTGTGGGCAGCCATTATAAGTAAGGGTTGCCAGAAAAAGCTATCTCCAGAAAAACGGCAACTAAAATAAAGCTTGTCAAAAATAGGAGTCTAACACATCATACCCCTAGTAATTCAAATGTAACACACCAGAAGTGCTGGCCTCGCCAAGATAGCAGCAAGTCTCCCAAAGATCCCACCCACAAGTGGGGTCCGCCAAGAAAAATTAATGATGACCAGGACCCCCCTAGCCCCTCAGTTTCGCACTCGGTGTTTTCTACCGAGCAAGGAACAATCGAAACGTATGCACGGTTAAGGAAAAAGATTTCCCAATGCGGAATTTCTCTAAATTTTTAACAGTGATTGACAAAATGCAATCATTAAGAGTATCTCTTTTATTATAAATTATACTAGCTGTTTACCCGGCGTTTCCCAGGTATTTATTATTTCAATTTTTTACTACATAGGAAAAGGAATAAATTCTACCTTTAGTGTAAAATCTAAGTGATTTTATTTACAGGTATTAAAAAGTATATGTACAGTATAAGAATGATTAAATAAAATTACAAATTCACTCTATTATTTAACTCAAAACTTGATTATAAACAACACGTTTAGTTTCCTATATTCATCTCAGTGACTCCGAAAACAATGGATTCGACACTACTCTCGAACATTTTGGGCATTTTATTTTTCACCCCTTCTTCTCCCTCCCCCCTATGCTGATGGGAGCTGAACTTGCTCTTAAACGGCATCGGTTGTGTCACTATTCGTCCCAATGACCCCGAAAACTATGGATTCGACACTACGATCGGTCATTTTGAAGATTTTATATTCACCACTTCTTCCCCCCTCGCCCCCCAATGCTAATGGTGGGCTGAATCTTACACTTAAACGGCATCGGGAGTGTCACTATTAATCTTAGCGATCCCGAAAACTATGGATTCGACACTATTATCAGTCGTTTCTATTATTTTTGCATGTGCCACCTGCCCCCTGTCCCCCTAGGGGTGCTAGGGGTGTCTAAACTCACCAGTGTTTCTTTCCAGGTTGTAAGTGATATGTGTACCAAGTTTGGTTGAAATTGCTCCAGTCGTTCCAGAGTGATGCTGGAACATACACACACACATACACATACATCCATTTATATATATATATATATATATATATATATATATATATATATATATATATATATATATATATATATATATATATATATATATATATATAGACTTATATTTATAATAAATATAAGTTATTGCTGATGGGTGTGAATCAATATTACATTCACATATTTGCATACACCACAGGAGGGCAATATTTTTGGCCTGGGGGCCACTTTGTGTAAGCGGAGGTTAGCGGGCCACACCTTTTAAAATTATTGTATTTATTAGTTAACTTTGCATTTCAGAAAGAGTATAAATTGTATCATAAAAATCAATACATGTAAATTAAATAAAATATTGGCAGTTTTTCTGGCTGTCCGGATTTTTCAGGGTGTCTTGGCGGGCCACAAAGAAATCTGCAGCAGGCCGCTATTTACCCAGCCCTGGCATACACATTCCGTACTATTTTCTTCTTTTTTTAAGTTCTTTTTTTGTACTTTCAAATTTAGTATTTCATATTATGTATATTTAAACATACATACATACATACATACATACAATATATATATATATATATATATATATATATATATATATATATACACAGGGTGTCCATAATTAAACTTCCCTACTTTAAAGTTGTCTACAGTCGAAACTATTGTTCAGGAAGTTATGAAATTTTGCGTAGGACATATTGAAGG